>VYZT01058145.1:0-35546 GCA_013400735.1 Pomatostomus ruficeps | reverse complement strand
TAATAATAATAATAATACTACAATAGGCATAGAATTCAATATTTATTCACTAGAAAAAGTGGTGCCAAAGACATGGGTCTGTATCTGGAGGCGAGTATGATGAGACTGTGATCATTCTCACTTCTTAAGAAAGATCAACCAAGAACTGTTTTCTCCCAAATTCTGTTTCATCCAGCTACACTTCACCTATATTGCCAAACAATGTTACTCAACCAGTGACTAAGGAGACATTGGAAACTGGTCCAACAAGTAATCAAAGAACCCTTTTGGTTTTAATCACAGATTTAAAAACATGGAATGCACATTCCCATTCATTGCAAGTAAGCAAACAGAAACAGGGAAACAAAAATAATGTAAAGCGACTTAAATAACCTTTTTTTTTGTTTGTTTAGTAGTAAATTTAAATAAATATGGCAACTAATATGCTGTCCATCTGTTGTTTTCAAAAATGTTTGTGTGGCTCTTGGATTTGTTCATGATAGGGCATATTATCTACTTTGATTTAAAATGAGTAATAAATTGTATCACAAAGAAATAGTATGTTTGAGACAGGTTTGTGCCCTAGGCATGCCAAATGCCTCCAGGGCATCATTATAAGAGAAAATGACTGTAATTTTGAATTCAATTTCAAATTCTCAGCAAAGTCAGTAGAAAGCATGGACAGTTTTAATTTGCACTTGTCATAGCTTGTACCATCGAAGAATCACATTGAAGCACTGTGTTCTATCTATTGATTTTCAAGAGTTCAGATTTTTGTTCTAGTCTGAATTGCAATACTGAATTAGATATTGAATTTCTATAAACTAGTTGAAAGAGGAATCACCTAATCAGATTATTTACTAGCTGTATATGCTTAATGAAAAGAACAAGGGAAAAATTATGTTGGTTGGGGTTTTTTTTTGGTGATACTACACAAAAAAGAAATTAACACCTAAAGAGAATTTTCTTAACTAGATTTATTCTGCAGATTCATTTTCATAAGATGAAGTGACACAAAAATGGGTAGCAAAAATTAAAATTGAAATTTTTAGATATGAATAATTTAGTATTAAGCTGATGGTTGCCCAGCACCTATTTAAGCCCCCTTGATTCACAACTTGCCTGATTCAGTATCCTCAACCTTTTATTGATTAAAAGGGCCCAGAAAACTTCTCATTGCTCAGTCATTCCACAGTCTCCTACTGTGATTCTTAGTAGAGATGCTTCCCTGAACCCAACAGAATGAAAAGTAACCACAAAAAAATCAAATTTTAAGGAATACTGCTTCTTGTCGTTAATGGTGTGGTAGTAGGATTGTTCAGAAATTGAGAAGTTCTTATCAGAGTTTGAACTGAAAGGAAAAAAAGGATGGGTGGGTTTGATCAGCGCAGCAGAGGAGCTGCAAGTCCTCACTAGGTTCTTCTCATGATAGAATTACCTGTCAGCTGAATGACATGTTACATGTTCATTCAGTCATGCCCACCAAGCTGCTGGTGCTGCACTAGGAAAGAGCTTTCATCATCCTTTCCAAGCCCAGGTCTGTGAACACGGTGCCAATCGGAGCACATAAATCACTGCCTTGAGTAAAACTGACCCAATTCCACAGTCCTTGTTCTCTGAAGTACTCCCGTTGACCTCGCTATCCCATTGAGACTTTAACTTTTCCATCATACACTAAAAATGAAAACACTATGAATTTAGCTGAGATGAAAGGGGGATAATCCTGTGAGATGAAGTGACTGGACTTATGACCAGCATAGGAATTTATTAATAAACAACAAGCTGAATGCACGACTTCTATGCCTTTGAAAGATATATAAAGACACATGCTGATAAAATATAAGAGCCCTACTCTGTAATCTTAATTCAGTTTTCAGCCTATAACAACCTGTATTCCTCAGTACCTTATTTTTTTAACATCTACATGTATAGACTCAAATATGAGAAAATAATACATTCTGAATACTTACATTCAGCAAGAAAGTCAGCAGTGACAATGCTCTCAGCAAGAAGGAGTCACAGTCATTAGACTGTGAATGCATCTGTCATCCTGACATCTAGCTATGCTTAATTACTTATATCTTTATGGGATGGTCCAAAAATATCCCATTTCATCCAAACTACTGACATTTTCTCAGAGTGAGCTTGTATTATTATTATATGAGAAATGTAACAAAAGGACAACATGACAAGAATTGCTGTTATAGGATGTTACTTGTGGTATAGTTTCATTACATCTCACGGTCTGTTAATTCAAGTGACTCTTCAGATATTTAAAAGTAAGAAGAGACATACTCTGAAGCTATATCCAAATAGCTGTATTTTGATTTGAACTGACCAGTGAACAGAATTTCTGTTCAGCAACAACACACAGTTTTGAGATAAAAGCCAATCCCACACCATCTTAATTGAAAGAAGAGCTGCAATAGCTTGCTTCAGAAACACCAAAGTATTGCCAAGACTTGGAGGCAAAGGGGCAAATGGCAATGATCAAAGAAAATAATATCATTAAAATACGTCTAGGTTTCAAAACTGTCTAATCTGGAATGCATATGAAGTTTCATGAATATAGGCATGACAGGGTAGTCTAAACCATTTTAGCTGATTTATCCCTAATAAAAAACCGAGACCTGGGGATTACTACTTTCTGAACGTGAAGTTAAAATGCCCTATAAACTTAACTGGAATGTGAGTTTCAAAACTGAGTAAGAAATGTTTGACCTTAGGTCTTGCCCAAGAATATATTTATAGGCTGTTTTACCTTGCAAGCCTGAGTACATAGTTTATGAGAAGAAAAAAAAAAATTACAGTTTTAGAGTAAAGGCAAATTATTCTATGCTTATTTCTTTTAGTTACGTGAGACTAAACCAGACTTAACTCCTGGACTTTGATGGAAGTATTCACATGGATCCTTTTACAAGCAGAATTTGATACTCCATTACTTTTAAGACTATACTTAGAAGCAGATGTATGAGAATGTTCATTAAGACAGAATCCATTATCAGAGATATATACATATTTTTTCTAAGAAGAGAAGAAAACAGTGATATCTCAAGTACTAGGCACTTTAAATTATAAACATTAACATTTATTCAATTGCTTCAAAAATGTAAACATCCATAAATACTTAGGAAGTGCTGCAGCCATATAGGCCAAACCATTTGAGCCAGGTAAGCAGTGCTGTTCTCTCAATAATGCTGATCAGACAAGTCACTGCTGTAGAATCATGATTCCCAAAGGGATTACAGTATTGATGGCGACAAAACCTCTGCAAGCAGCTATGCTTCAATGTCTTCGGAGTGCTATGATCTTTTATCCATTTTTGGGATTCTCACGCTGCAGCTGTGCAAAGCCCCCAGGCCTTGAAGAACCAGTCCAACTACAAAATGAGAGCCACCGTGAGACCTGCACTGGGCCCTGCCAAATGTGTCAGCCAAAGGTGGGCTCATCCCAGAGCTGAGTCCTCAAGCTCTGCCTCCAATTAAGTTACAGGTTAAGAGATTCACTAGGCAAACCCCCCTGGGATTCTGTTCTCGCATTTCTCTCATTCACCTTACGCTCTTGGAAGTCCCCAGGGCTCTGCTTTAAACCACCTCTTTAAACATACCCCCTATGTTTTTCTCTTTCCATTTTGCCCACTCTTCACTAGGTTGCAACCAGTTTTTAGTCCCAAATCCTTAGAGGGGACTCTTCATCAGCCCACTCATTTATACCTTCCCCTCATCTAGGAACCACGAAATGTTTGCTCCTGCATGTAAGAAAACCAGAAACTTCTGAGGTTTACACTGCACCTCACAACCTCTGGGCAACAAATCCCGAGGGGAAAGCTGCGAGTGGTTTGCAAATTCCTCAGCAGCAAAGATGCCACTCCTGGAGTTTGCCACAGTCCTGGCATGAGGAGCCCCACAATAGTCTACAAATTCCACCTCTGTGATGAGAATTTCATCACAACTGCTGCCATGTAACTTAAAGGAGCTCCAGGAGGACACTTCTGTCAGCCCATTCCTCTGAATGGGAATAGTTTTAGTAAAAATGGGTAGGAAACCACACGTTGGACTCTACAAGTATCCATCAACATTAAGCTTTGCAATCAGTGGCACAGTGCATTGGAGAGAAATACTGGTGAGAAGTAAGGGAGAGAAAGCAGGTGACATTGCTTTATGTTTTCTCTAAAAATAACCATAAACCCTAGAGCTATTAAACTCCACAGAGAGATAAATAGCTTTATGGAGTATGAGTAACAGTTGAGTCTTTAAGGCAGGAAGGATGTTAAATGACCTCCTGGGTAATATTTCTGGCATTACTTTTGCTCATTCTAGAGGTCCAGTGGATCTCAAGAAAACCTTTCTAGCTCCCTGATTTTCTTCCAGTCTTACACTGTCCCTTTACTTTCATAAAGTTATCAGCTACCAGCATGCAGAGCTTGAAGGAGGACTTCCAGGATTCTGTCAACACCATCTTATAACTATCCAGGAAATCAGTTATATGGGGTGTCACAGGGTGCTTCTAAAGAAACTGGACCAGGAGTAAAGTATGTTAAGGACATTATTTTCCAATGATGATGCAATTATTTATCTCAAAACGAAGACTTTGGTTAACAAGAAGTAATTACCACAGATAAAACACAAAAACAGATGTTAAATTATCTGTGATACATACCAAGATCCTACTGTTTTCTATTTAAAGCTATATTCTCCTCTTTTAAGCCTGTCACTGTGGAATTTGCTTTGGCCAATTCAGGAAAAAGGACTTTAGTTAAAACAGCAGCAGTTATTAATGGGGACCTACCAAATGACTGGAAGCAAAGCCTGAAAGCCCATGCCTACTAATTGTTAATCAAAGTCTGCTAGAGCACGCTCTGGAACTGAGCTGCCATCTGCCATGCTTAAGGACAAGAGTCAGAAAGCAGAAGCTGTTTTTTTTTTCCCAAGTATTTTGGACCACACGCACAGGTAGGAGAGACAGGAAGGAAATGGAACATGATGAAGTGCTGACACAACACAGACAAAGCCCTGGCGCAGTGATGAATGCCTTCACGCCTGCAGGACAACAGAACGTGACCTTCCGGCTTTGTTTCCCATCCAGCTCTTTGAGGAAGCTACAGGGCAAAACAAGTGTGTAGAGGGAGTGCAGCATCTGCACAGCACCTCAGAGAACTCCTGGTTCCCTGGTCAATAGATCTTCAGGAGTCCTGCAGTGTATTATTGATTTCTCATTGCTGTTTTAATTCTGCTACTTGTCTTCTGTCTTTCTACTGAACTCTGAGAAGTCCTAGGCATGTTTAACTGTGACTACTCCAAAGACCTTTGTGAGAGGGTGAAGGTAAATGATAAAGTCATTGAAAAGATCAAGACATGAAAAATATCTTCTGCTAAACTAACTGACAGCTTGAGACAGTGAACATCATTTAAGAAAAAACCATGCAGGATCAGATAGAGTACAATTTAAAAGTCTTTCTGTGACAACTGTTCTAATATTACATGAATATGAAGAATAATGAAGATGATCCTGCTCAATGACATGTTTGAGAGAAAGGAATGACTAGACACATGAAAATAACCGTTATTTCCCTTCTGTATACCTCTTACTTCCTCTTTGCCTTGGTCTGGATCATAGATTGACATTGACCACTGAAGAATATCTGAGCATAAAATGGCTTAACTGCCAGGGTCTTTCCGATGATGCTACATATCCCATCCAAATCAGCATTTAAGCCTAAGTCTGTTTTTTCAATTATATGTGTTTAAGAAAACAGTTACAGGCTTCTTTTTTTTTTGTCATTCTGTTTAGGTTTCTGTGTCTGCACACCTAAGATATAGATAAAATTATATCTTTCTGTTCTGCCAATAGGCGATAAAATGTAGGCATATCTTCATAACAATAAGCATTCTGTAGAATTGCACTGGGATGCTATTACATGCACAGGTAACACAGTCACGTTATAGGTAAAATCATAAACATGTAGAGGCCCTATATGTTCTTCATTTTGAAAATATGGATATGATTCTGTCAGACAGAAATTGGACTATCTTCTACTTTCACTTAAATGTTAGCCTACTGAAATGATAGGAAAAAAACCCCCAAAACTAAAGCATAACTGTCCTGGTTTCAAAGACAGGTATCTGCTAAAGGAGGCAGAAGTCTCCCTTAGAATAGGAAATGTAACCCCCTTCCCTTTGAATTAGTATAATTTTGAAATTAAGGGGCTTTCAGGCGATGATATAAGAAAAGGAATAACATTTCTTTACTAACATATATATATGTGTGTATATATATATAAATGAGGCAGACAAACAAACAACAATGGTAACCACAAACAAACAAGAACAGAAGAAAAACAAACCAATGAACAATTTAGCAGTTGCCCTTTGATATAGTCATGGTGNGAGACACTGGAGCGGATGGTGGAGGGTTAATAGAAGCACACAGCTGAAGACAGAAGCCTACAGTGGTGGAAGATTCTTCCTGGAGCTCCAGCAGCCTCTCTCCCTCTCCTCTGGATGTCCGGAAGCAAAGTCCCCTCAAGTTGTGCATGCCTCCTTTTTAACTAATTCCATTTCCCCAGTATTTCCACCCACCTCTGAGGGGGAATCTCAGATAACAGGGAATCTCAGATAACAGGCTAGCTGGCCGCACCCATCTCAGAGCCAACTCTTTGTCTTTCTCAATCACCCACCCATTATCGCCCCCCAGCAACAAGAATGGGGAAAAATTCCTAAGACAGAGAGACAAACAAACAAACAAAAAAGTATCCCAAACCCCAAAAATAACACATCTTGTCAAATGCAATCCTTATTGCATATCCATTTATATATTTGACACAGATAAAGGACCATGCTGCCAAAAGCCTGTCCATCTTTCTGACTTTATTAGTGATTTAATGGAAGATACTAACCCTGCCTGGACACTTTGCATTACTCATCTGTGCCACAAGTACACTGCTTACTTGCTTGAAAAAACCACAAAATACTTAAGACCCAATATGGCAGCCACCCCAAATTTAAATATTTCTGTATTTTGAATAGTTTCAAATATTTTGTTGCCTAGTTTCTGAGCTTACTTCAGACTTGAGGACTAAAATAATAATAGATGGAGATCATGAGCATATTAATCTACAGAGAAAAGCCACACACATCCTGTGGTCAGAGCAGAAAACATCTCTCTTGTCTTGTCACTGCCGAGGCAGCACAAGGAGAAGAGCACCTGGTAACAAGGAGTATTATGAAGTCCTGTAACAGTTGAGCAGTTCAGAGAGATCAGAAGGACGTGTAGAACCAATGAAGATACCTTTTACACCTAGCACTCAGTTTTGCTGTCTTGCTTTGATCTAGTTGTGCTTTACTGCAAAAATACCCGAGAGACAGTGAGCCTCAGGCTGCTACCCAAATGGGAATCCATTGGAGGGACAGTCCCAGCTGATGGAGTGCTACACCACACACAGCACATGCTCCCTTTTGACTCACAGAGGTATCAGAAAGGAAATTTCAGTTAATGAGGGTGGAGAAAGGGTACAGAACAGATATTAACAGTTAAGTGCTTGCTTAACTGCTCCAAGTGGATCAGGTTCTGAGGCTCAGGGAAGTGGAGGTGAAGTAGGACCATGGCAAGACAGCTGCTTGAATCAGAAGCCTTTCCCTCCTTCTAGGTATGTATGGGGACACATGGCGTCTTCCAGAGGCCACTTCTGTGTGAGCAACAAGCATCAGCATTTTTATTCTGCTTGCATAATCTGTAAACAGCTTTCAATCAAATGAAAAATAGCATCAATTACAGGTATTAATGTAACAAAATTTAGTGGAGAATCTCCAATGGTAGGAAGTGGTGAGGGATGAAGAAAAGGATGTGACACATCATCATTCTCACCCCTTCTATGTGCTTGTGTTTCAGTACCTTTAAAATTAATTTAAAATTAAAAATTCCCAGTCATGCCACAAGGGAGTTTCAGCCTTGTACTGTGTCTGGGAAACTAAAATTAATAAAGACAGCAAGACCCATTTGAGTATATGTGTCTTAATACAGAAAGGATATTTGAAGATGCTTTTATCACTTATTTGTTTTATTATTTGTGAGGCCATCTGCAGCCAGTCCATTCACCTAAGCCTGGTCACAGCTGAGAGCCCCTTTTTTGTTGTTATTTGTGCTGTTTCTGACATGGAACCTGCCTCTTAAAAAACATGATATGAAATGCACTTCTCACTCAAAGCTACATCTTTTCCCCAGTAGCCGTATGATTGTTTGATGTTAATCTGATCAAGGCCTGCAGAAGGTTGCTGATTTTTTTCACTTGTTGCAATTTTCCTAGGCCTTTTATGATTTAAATAACAGGAAGTTCTGCTGAATAAAATACTCCAGAAATGTATTTTTGAGACATATTAAAGTATACCAGAGCACATTTTTCTAAATCAAGATCTAAGTCAATCTTCTCCTATTTAGTCTCACATCTTCCACATACACCCAGCAATTTACAGTCTCTGTGAAATCTCTCTCTCTCCACACCTCATTAGGTCAGGCCCGAATGTTCCATTTGTGTACAGAAAAGCTGACATTCCCCAAAGATGGAAGGATTCCGGAGTATCTGTTTTCATCTGCTTTGTGAGAACTCACTCCTTGGAAAACACAGAAAGAAGGGTAATTATTGGACCATGATAGCCACCACAGGTAAGTCACTCCTAATGTTCTGAGGGCAACATATCTAAGATTACTGTAGCTATCATTGCTTATCTCAAAACTGCCTTTACAATGCCCATCTGCAGTGGAGGATCTCATTTCCACCACCAGCTCTAAACAGGACAATAATTAGTAGCCAAACACAAGTTGTCTAATCACAAAATAGGAAGTTTTAAACGTGACTTTGAACCTCCAAAATGCAGCAAGGTCATATTTTCACACTTTCCCCTGTGATCGTGAAGACTACCAAGTTTCTTCTATTGGCTTTGCACAAGAACTATAGATTTAAAGAAAAACTACATGTCTTCCAGTAAACCTGTCAGAACTATCAGCGCCATTTAACCTCTAAAAGTTTGGTTATGAGGGATGAGCAAGTCATGCTGTGTGACTGTGGCCATACAAATAGACAACATTGTGCAAAAAATTTGTTCCGTGTTCTAAATGGTGTATCAGAAACACAGATATGGTGAATTAAAAAAAATAGCAGTAACGCTTCATCTATATAAGTGTCCAGCACTTCCAAGGCTATGGCCATTCTCTGAAGAACCACAACTTCTAGAGAGGATCTCATACATGCTTGAAGCATTTATCTCACTAGACATGTAGCTTTTTCAGGCTCAATAAATCCAAATACTAGCTTAGGTAAGGTTTTTCATAAAGATATTCCTTTCTATTACTGTTGGTTTTCTTTTTTTATGACAGGCTTCTTGAATACTCCAGCAAGTAGCACACTGTCATCTTTCCCTAACATCTAAAAGTCCAGATTCCAGGCTGGATATGGAGAAATTAACTGTACTACTGTCTAAAACATTAGTTTGTCCTAAGGAAAATTACACTGGGCAAGAGATCAGAACATATGATGACATTTCTCTCCCAGAATCTTCTAGATGCATTTACAAAATTTAAGGCTGAAGAACTAATGTAAAATGTCAGGTCTAATTTAGAAAGTTCAATATCTAAAATGTTATTTTTACCATTTCTCAGATGTTCTGTAGCTCAAGTGCATTCAGAAAGAATGGTCTTTGCTAATGTTATCTCCTAACTGAAGTTACCATGTCAATCCAAATGATCATCATTTTGCATTTAAACTATTAATCACAAATAACGAAATGGGACCTTCTGCTTGATTTACTAGATCAGCAATTTTAGATATGTCCTTGCAATAAAGTATGAGCAGCAGAAGCTTCTCTTTCCAAAAAGCATTCAGACACCTTGCTCTATGTCAGTGCTAGTAAGATAAGAGTAAAGTATTTATGCAACCTATCATCTGTTCTCTCCAGATGAAATATACAGGTTCCTTTTCATGTCTACTCTGGAATAAATGTACTTCTACCAATTCCGTATAAAATTATTCCATAAGGCATTGGTTTTTGAAGTTCCTGAGCTTCTTCCTTGGTCCCTTCCACCTACAACCCCAAACAACTATATTTTAAATCTGAAGCCATATTCTTCCAAATTTGCACCAAGAGACAGCAGCAGATAAAATTAATGAATGTAGTTTATCTCCCTATATTCCTTTGTTGATCTGTTTCTTACTTCAGAAATTGCCTTTAGGTGAATCAGCAAGCATCTTGTGGGAAATGAAGATCTGCATCTCATAAATAAAAGAAGACTCTGGTTCCATACCTGCATCCATGCATCTTTCCTCCTTATACATTCCAAATATTAATATAAGCCATTATAGACAGGCAAAAAGCATGTGGAAGTGCTAACACACTTGCATCTTTCTTGCTAATCAAGGCCCTGTGTACTCCAGAGGAAAGGGGTTTTGGATCTTGTTGGTAATCATCGTATTCTAAGCTTGACAGAAATTAAAATTTGAAGTTAGTCAATGAATATTCCTGAATAGTACAGTCAGCATATGTAGTGGTTGCTCTTTATCATCTCCATATTATCTTTTTTATTTTTATCTCATACTTAGCCCTCTGCTAAAGCAACTGGTATCCAAAAAAAGTGAACAACTACCCTGCAGGAGCTGAAGACTCAACATACAAAAGGGATGAACTGAGTCAGTTGTAATTTCAAGTGTTTCAGTGTGTTATATGCCAAAGTATATATGAATATATGAAGCTTATACATCACTCTACCTCTTTTTCCCAGTGGTCCCACTGTCCTCTCAATGTCTATTCTGTAGTCAAGCAGGTCACAGTACTTCTGTACTGACTGAATTTCATTAGCCTTCTTCTTCTTCAATTAGCAGCTAGTGCTTTAAAATACACTAGTTTTAAAAAAAAATTGGTGTTGTTATCTTGCAGCTCTCCTCTTTAAAAACACCTCTCCTCTGCAATTTCTACCTGCACCTGCAGGTGATAACTTTCCTTCATTACCAGAGAAACAAATTTAGGCATTAATCCCACAGGAAGTACCATAAAATTGGTTTCAGACTGCCTTTAAATTTCCTTGCTATTTACCTCAGATAAATCCATGAACCAATCTCCAGCTTTGCAGCTTTGCTTCTTCAACTCATGTATTAATGATATGTCAAAATCTAAAGCTCCCGGAAGAAAAGAGGTTGCCATGGGATACTGAGCGCTTAGGAGCAAAGTGTAGAAAGATGTATCCTGCTAGGAAAGGCTCCAAAGACCTTGCTGTGTCAGGCGGTATTGCTTTTTATCTCTTTAGATGAAACAAAATCACTGCTCTGGGAGGCATTGGGCATCTGTCAACCCCGATTGCACCATCACACTGACCATTTCAACAGGACTATAGGAATCCATTAGTTGAATGGAGAGACCTCCAGTTCCTCAAAAGCTCCGACTTTGCAGCGTGGTATCCGAGCTGCTCTCTGGCAACACAGACAAAGAATTTTCCTCAACAGTACCTGTCTGTAATTACCCTCTTCCCTCTTAGCTTTTTAAACAACTCCAAACCCATATGCAAAGAATTTGTGTGCTACAGATTAGTGATCCTTATGAGGGTGAAAAGGAGAATAAAGTGTGAATGTTTTGGGGTGGGGTTAGCTAGCCAGGGGAACGTAATTTCTTCAGCAGTAAAGATGACTTTTGAAAAAGACAAGAGAAAAAATAAGAGATGAAGACTAGAAGATGTGATTGCTGAAGCATAATTTCCAAGAGAGAGCATAGCTTCTGCAAGAAGTGTGTGCTTAGCGAGAAGAATACAAGTCTGAGTTGTCTGAAGGGCTAACAAGAGAGAATGCAATTGTGACAAGTTCTCTGTGTGCATCAAAGCTCTTGGTCACTGATGTTCTTAGCACCATAGAATCATAGAGTTTTCAAGGTTGGAAGAGA
Organism: Pomatostomus ruficeps; assembly: GCA_013400735.1. Taxonomy (NCBI): domain Eukaryota; kingdom Metazoa; phylum Chordata; class Aves; order Passeriformes; family Timaliidae; genus Pomatostomus; species Pomatostomus ruficeps. The sequence continues at coordinate 23,652 of VYZT01058145.1, read as the reverse complement.
CCTTTAAGATCATCAAGTCCAACTTTCACCCAGCACTATCTCTGTACCCCCTAAACCACTAAACCACATCACCCAGCGCCAGATCCAAGCGCCTCTTAAATACCTCCAGGGATGGTGACTTCACTGCGTCCCTGGGAAGCCTATTCCAGTGCCTGACCACACTAATGGTGAATTTTATTTTTTTTTGTAATATCTAATCTGAATCTCCCTTGTCTCAACTTAAGGTCGTTTCCTCTTGTCCTCTCACTGCAGTCATGGCAGAAGAGACGAACCCCACTTCACTACAACCTCCTTTCAGGGAGTTGTTGAGAGCAATGAGGTGCCCCCTGAGCCTCCTCTTCTGAGACAAAACAAACTCTGATCTCTCAGCTGGTCCCCATAAAACATCTTCTAGTCCCTTCAGGAGCCTTGTGGCCCTTCACTGGGTGTGCTCCTGCTCCTCAATGTCCTTTTTAAAGTGACGGACCCAGAACTGAATGCAGTACTTGAGGTGTGGCCTCACCAATGCTGAGTACAGGGGGTGGTCACTTCCCTCATCCTCCTGGCCACACTATTTTTGCTACAGGCCAGGATGCCACTGGCCTTTTGGTAACCTGGGCACACTGCTGGCTCATCTTGAGCTGACTGTCAACCAGCATGCCCAGGTCCCTTTTTGCCAAACAGCTCTCAAGCCACTCTTTCCCCAGCCTGTAGAAGCATTTATATATTCCCACGGCAATGGAGTCACACTAAAATCTTTAAAATTTCACTTTTTTCTGAGCACAAATTGCTGCCACAGAGGTGTAGTACATACCCGGAAGGGGCTTATAACACAATCTTTAGTAACAAAGAAGTTGACAGAAATGCAGTTCTGCCTGAAAATTTTTCACAGAAGAGAAAAAAGGCTGAATTTAAGTAAAAATTTGCACCCTTTTCTTTTCCATCTCTTGTAGCAAATTTATTCTTTGTAAGGGTAGCTATAAATATTTGATTGCAAATATCGTGCATGGTGTGTTCATTGTTTCAAAACACTACCTAAGGAAACAGTATTCAACCAGTAAAACCAAGTGAGCATTTACATGTCTTGTGTTCCTAATTAATTTCTTTGAAGGAACACGTAACAAAATTGTACCTCTGGCTCATCAATGATGTTAAATTTACACGCAGGAGATATTGGAGATTTCCAAACACAGCTATCTAAAGATACAGAATCTACAGCTGTCCACACACTCAGTTAATATTGAGGCTCAGGTCTTCCTCTTTTGCAGTCATTTCTGCAGAGAGAAGTGAGGCAAAATGCTGCTCAGGGGACAGCAAGCTCTCCAAGAACAAGTGCAGTGTATCTGCTTCAGCAGTCAGCAACTGGTAAGAGAAGTTTCCCTATCACGATTGTTCACAGTTGAAGACCATGCTGGATTTTGTCAGCAGGACCTATTTTATACCATGGGCATCCAATGCTAACAAGAAAAGCAGCAACAAAATGGTCATTTTAGCTGCACACCACAGATAACATTTTCTAGTAGAACAAGGAACGTGGCGTTATTTACCTCCACCACAACAAAATCTGAGTGAATATACCACTGACACATGCTTCAGCTCCCTTGCAGAGTATAGAGAGCAAAGAGCAATGCAGCAGAGAATGACCTAGATTACTACTTATGTACCCAAATACAGATATCTTCAACCACTCAGCCCTTTCAGTTGGAGACTGGCCCTTGGAAATACAAAACCCACCCTTTGAGCCTGCACTGAAAGAGACACCGTCATTTATTTTAATATAACCTCTGTTAAACACAGAAAGTCAGAGCAGCTGCGGTTTTAGCTCCTGCTATAGAGTTGCTGTCAGCTTGCTAGTGTACAACACATTGCGGCTTGACTTCACATGAATATGGGCAACCACTTCCATTTTGCATTTAAATAAATAACTCAGGATGGCCATTAAAACTTGCTAAACTCCTAACTTTAAACTATTACTGAGCATCACCGAGGTCGTCTTTGTACGTCAGCTCAAGGATGACCTTAAATTGCCTACTAGAAACCTAAAACTACCTTACTCTTACCCCCACTGCCATAGTAGAGCAACACCTCTGCCATCTAAATTTAATGCAGTGTAAAGACATCCCTTTTTTCAGTGAAAACACAGCCAGAAGCTCCTGCTTCTCCTTTGTGTGTGGGAGCATAGATGTCTTTTGAACTTCCTGAAGTCAGCAATATCCCCTGGGTATTATCATGTTTATTTTAGAAAAGGCCTATTGTTCTGGAGACTAAGACCATTTCTGAGGCTATTTTGAAACTGCTCTTTGAAACTGTTAATTGTTCTAACCTTCAATTTTAGGCACATCAGAGGAGAAGTGATTAAAGACCCATTTCCCCCAACAGAGACACTATTTTTATTCATTTCTTATGCCCTATTTGGCTATTTATTGCCCTTATTGTTTCTTTTGATTGTTGCTAGGGAGAAGGAGATTAAAACTCAATGTGCAGCACAGCTCATTCTAGGGTATAATTTTTCTGGTATTTAAAACAATATATGCTAGATAATAGATATAAATTACTGTGTTGAGCTTAAAAGAGGACATTATTGTGCCATATTTAGTTTTATTTTTTCCTAGTCTTCAAAAAATGTTTCCTGAGGGATGCACAGGAAGAAGACAGATATGATAAATGCAAACAGATTTCCTCTGCGAATGCAAGAGGAGAAACATAAGCCCCCAAACAACTGCCTGTTTTCCTCTACAGAACAAAGAAGTTCCTCTCTAGACACTTTAATTATATTTTTTGTTACCGAAGTATGTGCTATCATGCTTTATTCCTATCATACGACATAATTTTATGAATAAAAATAATTTCTTAATATAGTTATACTAGTGGTTCACCTGTAAAATATGGACAAATATCCCCTACTTGGTGGTCAACTACATTGGGCAGGGAAAACCCAGAGTCTCGCTTGGAAAAAGCAAAAAGTTGGTTAATCATTGTGTTTTGCTTTTGGTCCCTAGCTTTTTCTGGAGACACTGATTTCTTTGAGAAAGTTGGTTTTTCAAACCAACAGGTTATGGGTAGACCACATTAGGCATCAGCTTCATTGATAAAGGTCATTTCATGAAACTGAAGCATGTGGTTGAGGACAAGGACTTCCATTTGAGCACTGCTAATCTGGGGTCAGTGTCCAGAGAAGGAGGAATGATTTGTCCACTTCTGAGCCCATCTGGACCAAATTTGCAGAAACTGGAGGGAGAACTGTTGTGTGAATATCTGCACAGTTAAAGCCAGGGCTGTAGGAATGGCTGTGCCAGCCATAATGCACCACTTGGCTTGTGCTATTTTTCAATATAAGTGAAAGATGAGGGAACAAGTTTTATCAAGCAGGAAGAAAAAATTCTTTCAAGGTGACTGACAGATTTTTAAAGCTCCTGAAACTTGGGAATGAGTAGAAACTTGTGAGTAAGTTTGGACAAAGCATTTGCATTCTCTAAGAAACAGTATCTGAAAGAAGGTAGTTGATTCCTGTTGCTGACACTTGTCCAGAAGAATTCAGAGGGGAATTTCTCTCCTGTATTAAAAGAGAAAACATGCCTGTGGTCACAACCTCCTCTTACCTCCTCGGGCTCAGTGTCTACAGCTGACTGCCTTTGGGCACATGCCTGTGTGCTGCTCACATAGTTTTAACAGTGTCCCATGAGGAGGAGAGCTTGGAAAGAGCAAGGTTTCATTCCCAGCACTACCAAAGGGTTTCTTGTGAGCCCTGGAGCATCTCATTTCATCTGCATTGTTCACTTCATTCAAAAATAAATACATAGCACTTACCTATTCTGCTGTAAACTATATGAATAAAAATATTAGTATACATGTATCACTCAAATGTTGCACTAACAAGCATCACACAGAAGCATCCCTAAATATTCACAGTGAACAACAGATAGTCAGATCAAAGTGTGTGGCTGTCTTACATGAACTTTGGCTCTTTCTCTCACAGGTATTACAGTATGCCTCAACTGCATGACCAGAACTTGTAAATGTTGAACATTAGTTACCAGAGTCACTGATGTAGGGGGAAAGAAAAAAAAGGTCCAACAAAAACAAACTTGAAAGATCTTTGAAAGACTCCAGTTCGGACTTCATGACTTAGCCTGTGAGAGTTTCAGTCTGCTGCTGCATTGGACATCTTTTGATTACCCAGAACTCTCGAGTTATATTCAGAGTGGCAAACATTGGAAGTAATAGGAAAGCTGTTTTTATAATAGAACCTTAATTGACCAATTTCTCTCAAGACCTTAGGAATTACAGATATATTTTAAAAGAAGTTACAAGACCCAATGGTAATGGATGCAAGACAGACTTATGTAAAAGACTATCTCAGCTGCTTTCCTCATGGATCCTTTAAAATCTGTGATCCCTTAAATTAAGTATTTCTAGATATTATGAACTGTTTAATTTACTAGTGAAATTTGTATCCTCTGTCAAACACAAAATAAAAGATTCCCAGAGTTCATAAACTTGTCAAATGGAAGACTTGGCATAGATATACATGGGTTTCTTCTGACTATGAGGTTCTAGAGAACTTTAATTTATGAGAACATTTTTTTCCAACTTTCTATCTGCTCTTTTAGGTAGGTACATGCTACTCTGACTACTTTTGTTGATATAAATCCTGAGATATAATATAATAGAGCAACAAGAAATTCAACCTCGGTATGTATTACAGGGTGGAAGATGCTTCCTTTGAAGTAACTTCAGTTTTTTAAACATAAACATTAAGAAGCTGAAAAATACGAGGAACTAAGTGAAAATAATGATCATGTAAAGGTCAAGTGAAGAAAGCTGAAAACATGACTGACTGCACAACTCCAAAAGAGAAGCAACTCAGGACACAAAAAAAGAGGAAAAAGATTGAGAGACAGTAGCTACTTGAGAGTCAAGATTTAAATTAAAACAAGAGGTGTTGTAGGAGGCAGGTGAACTGAGCTGACATTTTAGGGAATTAAACAAAACCTTAAAAATGGAAACAGGGAATAAAAAGGTAATGCAAAAGCATGGTTTAAAAACAGTTTTGAAAGAAACAGAAGAAAGCACATAAAGTGAACTTTTAGTAGATTTGAAGATCAGCTATCAAGGGAAAAACGAAAATATTAACATTTAAGAAGATGATGAGGGTTACAAAAATTTATTCCCAAATATTATGGACAATGTTAAAAGTCATTAGGAAGATGAAAAGGACTTTCCTGAAGATGTGAAATGAAAATATCACTATACTGCAGTAGCACCTTAAGTAAACAGTTGGTTAGAGTTAAGTATAACCACTGCATCAGCTACACCATTTCGCCATTTTCAGATGAACCATTTCTGTGTTCAGATATTACCCCAAGTGGGGACAAAACCAACGTGTGCAGAACTCTGGCTAGTGTACATGTGTGTTACTGCCACTTCCCAGAAGGAAGATTTAAGGAAATATTTGAAACTAAAATCTCCCCAAATCACCGAATCACAAAATATGCTGAATTGGAAGGGATCCACAAGGATCATAAAATTCCAATTCCTGCCCCTGCACAGGACATCCCAAGAGTCACACCATGTGCCTGAGAGCATCGTCCAAATGCTTCCTGAACTCTGTCAGGCTGGTGCTGTGACCACTTTCCTGGGGAGGCTGTTCCAGTGTCCAGCCACCCTCTGGGTGAAGAACCTTTTTCTAATATCCAACCTAAACCTCCCCTGACACAACTTCAGGCCATTCCCTTGGGTCCTGTCCCTGGTCATCAGAGAGAAGAGATCAGTGCTTGCCCCTCCTCTTCTCTTTATGAGGATGTTGAAGATGTGATAAGGTCTCCCTTCAGTCTCCTTTTCTCCAGACNCTGTGCCTGATGCCCCCCAGGACACGCTTGGCCCTCCTGGCTGCCAGGGCACTGCTGACCCATGGTCAACTTTCCACTGACCAGGATCCCCAGGTTCCTTTCCATGGCCCTGCCTTCCAGCATCTCCTTCCCCACTCTGTCTGTACATCCCGGGTTGCTCCATCCCAGGTGTGGAATCCGGCGCTTTGCCTTGTTGAACTTCAAAGGGTTGGTGATGGTTCAGTCCTCTGATTTGGAAGGAATTATAAATATATACATACAGTGTACACTCCTTGGATAACCACAGTAGTTTCATTCACAGAATAAGCATAGGTATCTTTTTGCAGCCTAAGATATTAGATAACCTCTTTGATGTCCGGTAGGTTCAGTTAACATCTGCAGTTTCTATGAAATATATAAATTACCAGTGTGATATCAGTATGGATTCACATCTTCTATCCTGCTTTACATTTTGACAAAGGTATTCCAACTTCAAGGAAATTAACGTCAATTCTACTGAAGCATTCATTTTTAATTTAGAAAAAAAAAGCCATATAAAAATAATAACCTTTAATAAGTTTAAACACCAACTTCCTTTGAAGGAGAAACTAATTTAGAAAACTCCTGCACTGGATATTTACCACAAATTTGTTCAATCATCATTTAAATGTTTCAGTCAATAAGGCTTCAGAGCATGACCCCAGTGAGATCATCAGCTATTCAGCGCTTCAAGCTCATCTACAATCCTAAACCAAATCACATGATATCGAAATGGAACCAGTCCCATTTTTTTTAAATCAGATAAGCACATTGAAATTTTAAAGGGAGAAGAATCAAGTCACAGCAAAAATAATTCAGAAAAATATCAAAATGAACTCCTGATTTTAAAATCAGGCTATCAGAATGAGCAAAGTTGATCCTGTTTAACTATAACCCCAGACTATATTGAGACAATACTTTAGTTTTTTAAGTTTCCTTTTGTTACTGTAAATTAAGATACCAAGATGAGAAAGTACTCATAATTTCTCAGGTTCATCTTAATTTTTATAACCAAAACTGAGCTCAAGACTTTTTTAGACAATCTTATTACTCTAATCAACTAATGATGTCACCAACTACAACATAGACGCAGGGCCACTACTGAAACTACTTCCATTACTGTTTGGAGCCCCATGGAAGACGTAATAAAGCACTCACCATCAGAGATTTCCACACCCTTAACTGATCATCTGCAAAGCTCTGAAAATTCTGTATGTAGCTACTCCAGCATAAAACCCAGAAAGATAAGACCAAGAACTTAGATAGCATCATTTTTGGTTTAAATCAATACAAAAAACCCTCACAAGTTTATGATTATAGTCACAAATTATTTTGCTTAAATTGGTAAAAAAATCTCCCAAATACGTAAATTTAAAAACTAATAGCTGAAGAAGATTAATCCTCTTTAATTGAAATTTTATTTTTTCATTTTCCAATTATATTCTGCATGAGAAAGTATTGGTGGGAATGCTAAATAAGCCAAAAAGACATTAATTAGCTAAATAAGACTACATAGCAAGATAAACAAAAATGAAAATGAAATGCTTCTAAACTTAATTTAGGCATAGGGCATAACAATTTTGAAACTTAATAAAAGGTAAACAGAGTTTTAAGAGTCACTTTTCAATTCAATTGACATGTAATATGCTCCATTTACATGCAAAACCTCTCTTGGCTAAATAAGCTACCCACAGTTGGAAGGGGTTCAATTTTCCAATTATATATAGCTAATAGACTCACTGTAAGTTGGGAGAAGAATCACATGCAGTATAAAAGCTTGTGATGACCGGGTAAGTTGAGAAGGGGCAGGTAATCAATAACAAGCAAGATCTGGAATAGGAAGAGGAGCTGTTTTTTCAAATGGGGGAAAACCATTCCAGAGACGACTGGAGGGACAGATCCTGGGAGCTGCTGGTGCACATCTGGTGTGCAGGGTGGGTGTGCAACAAAAAGGAGGAAATAAGGTGAGGATCATTTAGCACTCAGCTACAGCTAGGAAGGGGATGCTTTGCTGTTGCCTTTCTCTGCTGTATTGGACTCATGTAGAGGCACTGAAGCCAGAGACACCATGTCAGGGTGAATGAATGGAAATAGAACCATATTCTGCTTTTTCAGATCTTAAATGTATATTCTTGGAGAGGGCAGCAGTCAGAAGCACCTAAGCAGCATAAGATTAAATGAGCCTTTCTGAAGGATTTCTTCTCAAGCTCTATGAAGACAGAAAACCACAATAATATTCAAATACATCTTTATGTATGTTATACCCTTTAACCTTCACTAACTATACAGGTGTTATTTCAGCTCTTCTACATCATTATGGGATTCTTCAATGAGTTTCGCATGTCAAGGGTCCTAACTGGGTAGTCAGGAGGAGTCAGGCCACCTCATCTGAGTGGTGTTGCAGAGGTGTTTCTGGCTCTGGTTCCAGCCACAGGCACACATTGCGCTCCAGGCCCTGGAAAACCTTCCTTGCACCAGCCATTCTTATCGCACTGTCTCAAGCTGAAACCTCAGAGATATCTTGTGCCCAGAAAATGCAGGATCAAACAGAGAATTGGAGCAGTCCATAGTATGAACAGTCGGCTGCTTCCAGCTGAGCAATACGCAGAGACTTCCAGAAAAACAAAAGCCTACACATTTACAGTGTGGTGCAGGAAGGCCAGGCAGCATTTGCACTGTTCTGTGACAGGATTTCATAACAGGAGAAAAATGCAGCGAATTATCTTGGATAATGTCTTTTCAGATTTTCTAGAATGACCTAAATTATTAGCAGTGTTAATTGTGTTCTCTACTATGTCACAAGGAAAACCTCTCCCAGCAATATCTTAAAAACAATTAATGGGAGAAAAGAACATTTTTTTTTCTGCTACTGTTGCAGGTGCAAGTGCAGAATCTGTGTAGAACAGGAAAGAAGGGGAGGGAAGAATGGGGTTTGCAAACAGAATAAACCATTCACAACTGAGTTTATTTTGTGTAATAAGAAATTTTCTTATTGGAGCATTTTTTTGGGTTTGAGGTTTGAAGAATAAAAGTGAGATGTGAAAAAGACTGTGAAAAAGTTATTTTATTAGCCTGTATAATTCATACATTCAGTCAGTATCATAATAAAAAAATGGAAGGAGCAGCAGCAACAGAGGTAAGAAAGAACTGAAAATACATGAAGGAGAAAAAAAAGGAAAGTAGAAAGAAATTAGGGCTAGACATAGCACTCTATCTTATTATGGTACTATCTTTTGATGTAAAGGTTTCCACTATCTGCTTCAACAAAAGACTGTCTTATACAGCCTAAGAAAAGGTTAAGCCAGGAGACAAGGGCAAAAGTGGAATGTTAATACAGGTGAAATATATCCTTTTGTGAAAGGCGTGAAAAGCTCTCCTTCATTGTTTTATTCTAACCAAACTTTGCAAAAAGCACATTTTCATGTGAACTCATGATTTCTTCTGCAGCCTGTCAAGCGTTTTCCCCAACATTTAACATCAAAGTTAGTGTGTAGATAGATTACAAGGTTACCCAGCCTATTAGTCCACAGGATTTAGCTAAATAACTTTTTTTGGTGTAATACATCTTGTATTGGAAACCTGAGGTTTCCAGTATTCAGTCTCCACTTCATCTCTGATCTGAAGGGTAAGAAAACCTTCAGGCTGACATCGTGGACAGAACAGAGAGGTGATGTGGCCAAGACTAAAGGAAGCAAGATTTCAGTGTGTAAAGCTCACAAAGAATCCCTTCTTGACAGGAGGCACTTGACTTTTTTTGCACTGCTGTTCAGTCTGCACACATGGACGGGGTCCCATACTTGGGCTTCTCCCAAGCTCTTGTAAGGCGTACACATTAATGTCATTAACGACTTAGCTTCAGCAGCTGAAACACTGATTGACTGAAGGTGTCTTCCTTTCCCTTTCCTGGACAGTGCGCTATGAGATCTTGCAGTTCTTTACCATGGCACTCAGAGGAGCTGGAAAAAGACTGGTCCATTGACAGAGACACCTCTAGGGAACAGCTTCTTTCCAGTGGAATAAAAATGAACCCCACAAAATAAAATGCAAATACTAAGAAAGTGGTTCTGAAAATCTTGCCAAAACTTGACATATTGGATTGCCAGAATTTCTTTGAATTACTGTATTTATCGGAAAGATATTTATAAACACACGTATAGTCAGTGTGTACATCTGTGCATATGTATTGTACACATTACTATGTGTGTGTATCTAATTACACCTGTTATATACATATTTACATAAAATAAAATGAGGCTTTAGTATTGCTGACCTATATTGCCAGAACTTTACGGTGCAATTTAGAGCAGAAATGACAGAAAATCATGAGATTACCAGCACATTTGCAGCATGTAGCTTGACAAGGTCTCTTTCAACTACTGTTGCAAATAAAAAATGAGACTGACAAAACACAAATCCATTGCCAAACACTTTCAGTCCATGCTGTCTTTCATCCTGTTCTTCCATTTTACATATTTCTACTTACAGGCATGCCCCAGCTTATGCTGTTCCTACATGGGGTGTAACTAACATGCATTGTTTATTAAAAAAAATTACATTACGGGGAAGAGCGTGCAGATCTCTGGAATGCCATCCAGCTCTCACTACAGTTAATAAACACATCAGAAAGTCCTGTTCAATTTTACTAACGCTCCTTCTGCAAACTGTTGATTATATACAGCTTTTCAAAACTACTGCTGCGTGCTAGAGGCTGACACGCAAGAACACATAGGAAAAATGAGTTTGAAAAGCCAGTTTCAGGCTGCGATTATAACTAAATTTGAGCTGGCGCCATGCTTAGCCTAATTACACAAATTGAAATGAAGGCTTGAGAGAAAACCAGAAAAGCTATACCAATGGCTTGTGCAACACAAAGGCAGGGTCCCTGTAGGTCAGGCAGGGTAGGAGAGGAAGTGGGCACACAGGACATGAGGAGTACACTGGGGACAGCCAGGGGCGGCTGAGTGATCCAAAGTCCCACTGAGAACTGGCCTGAACTGCAGCTTAAGGTTCTGGGTAATAGAAATCAGTGTTTTAATCTCAGTTAAATAAATCTACCTTACACCTCTTGAAAATACAGTCCAATATTCTTCAGCTGATAACAAAGAGAAGTTAAGAAACAGATTATATGAATCAGTAATAACGAAAATGTGACCACTGGGGAAAATATCACTTCAAATGAGAGCTTTAAAATGCTAGCATTATGTTGCACATGTTATTAAAGAAATAGTCTAACAGGTTGATTAGCCCTTTCTAATGGTGCCCATCCATTATTAATAAAGCAATCATATTTTTAAGGCCTGGTTCTCAATTATTTCATTAACTGAATGAAAAATTAAACAAAGATGAAGAGAGAAACATTTTAGCTTTCTTAACAGCCCTGGAGAGGAGAACCTTTTCTCCCACAGTGTATTTACTGAATTGTTTGACAAATGGAATAACCAGCCATTACCGCTAAGGACTTTGGCTGGTGAGCATATGCCAATGAACCTACCAGATTTTTTCATTAAGTCTGACTCATGGAAAGGCTAAAAAAGTACATCATCTCAGCAGTAGGGAAATGCCAAAAAATTAGATGCTTTGTTTGACCTTTGTTTATGAATTGGCTTCATCTAGAAATGAGGATGAAAGCCTCCTCTAAAAATGTTTCATCTTCTGAAAAAGGGCAAAAAGAAGCCTTTTGCTAATACAAGCTCAGTAATACTTACGCACAAATCCATTTTTTCTCACAGACTTTTCTCACATTATTCTCACAACGTTTTTCTCACAATACTTTTTTCCCATTCAGCAAATCATTTAGCAACAAAAGAGAGCTATTCAGGCCAACTGTCTGAAATTAAATACTTAAACAGAGCAACAGAACTTTGAAGAACAAGTCGATGTTTAAAACTGAAGGTCTTCCCCATTCTTCTGCTCTTCTTCCCTGTGCTTGTGAAGACTTAACACAGTTAACACATATCAATTTTCTGACAGATTAGTACCCACTACCCTATGTGAGAGACAGAGATTCAGTTTATGTCCTACTACATGGCAAGAGACGCATACTGATTTTTGTAGACCAGATTAATTCAGCCGATCAAATTACTTTTACATACACAGGTGGGAAGGGACACCGGCCTATAGGCTGAAACTCCAGGCTTGGCTTATAATAAAGTGTGTGTCTGAACAATAGCCAAACGGGGATGAAATCATGCTTATCTGAACCCCTGACATGTTTTCTGTTTATTCCTTTGTTCTTTCTGAAAGCCTCTATATCTGATGCAGACCTATTAACAGCTACTCTGAAACCAAAACTGCCGGCAGAACATTGACTAAAAAAGACTTCTTTGAAAAGACCTAGGGACAGGACTGAGAGGGAGGCATGCAAGAGCTAAAGCAGGGTGAGAACATTTGCCCAGTGACTCCCCAAGCTGCTCCGGCTGCATGCTTGCAGCTAATGCCCTGTATCTGTACTTTAGAGAAGGGGCTTATGCGATATTTCCTTCCCACATTCCTTGAGGAGTTTCCCAGGCTAGGAACATAGGTGATCAGCAAGACATGCCTTTGTGTCAGAAATGAAGTCACCTCACTGACTCTCACTGCTTAAACCACTTCACTGTCACCCAAAGGTGAACACTTGGAAAAACAGAAAAGTGAATTTTTTTTTCATATGCAGAGAAGGCAGAGCATGGCATTCAAGAAATATGGTTGTAGGAATGTTCAAATAAATACTCATTTGTCTTGGTGTTCCAAATGTCTTCTTACTTTCTTTTTTTCTTCCCCTCTCTCTTTTTTGTTCTTTGATTTAAATGCAACTCTACAGTATTAAAGTTCTTTTTATATTCAAGGCTGATGCAAAGAGGGAATAGTTGCAAAGTGAAATGAAAGCAGAGATATAGTGAATGAAATCTAAAAGTTTGCCCTGACAACACAAAGCAACAGAAAAGAAGAGATGTTTCTGAGAAAAAGTGATGAAGGACATGGTGAGATTCACCTCTGTGGGAAAACAGACAACAGGAATATTGTTATTATTATTATTTTTAAATAATAAACCATAGATTTCTTCCAAAAGAAATGTCTTTCATCAAAGTTTAACATAATGTTTTCTTTCTGCTGTTGTCTGAGAATAGTCTATTTAAGAGTTTATATTATTTCTTCATACTAAGTGTTTGTACGACATCCTCAAGCCTTTGCTGTAGCCCGGACATGCCCAGTGTCTCTCCACATGTTGATCCACAGACCCAGCTGCAGCTCAGACCAGTACACCAAAACCCTGGCCTTCATCCAGGCTCTAAGCTGCCTCCAGTCCAGCCCCACTGGCAGCAGGGAGTGCTGAACACCTTAAAGCTTATCCATCAGCGTGGCTCTCCCTGAGAGCTGCGTGGATGGCGGATCCGTGTTTCCGTACATCATTGAGAATGGAAATGGCACGTTTCGTGGTACACTGCATACACACGTGCTCTCCTGCACCCTTGCATCAGCTGGAAGAGCAGCCAGAAGCACAGCCTAAACAGCAGCCACCTGAGCAGGCAGACCAGCAAGCAGTCCTCAGGCTCTGGGACAATGGCAGGTTTCCCCACTCATTGTGCCTGATGCCTACTTGCATGGCATCCTCTGATTAGTGTTCCTGCAACCATTACTTACTCCTACAGTTTTCTGGACTGCATGAGCCATGACAGCCACACCTTCCCTGCAAGTTTTTAAGCCCAAATTTTACACATATAACTTGTTTCCAGCATTGATTATAAAGCAACATTTTTGGATCCCCATTGTATAACACTGCAATGACTCAGGCTGACTAAATGACTGTGGAGTGACCAAGATGATAACGTCATGGGAAGGCAGAAAAGGTTTGCTTCTATTAGCATTTTGTTAATGTGCTTCATATTGCTAATCCTTGACCTCAAACTGCGAATACAATATTTTCAGATTTGGAGTGAGTGCTGGGATCATTTTTGAGGTCATCCATTCTGGTACTGGAAATTCAATTTGGGCTTACAGTAAGCGACAGAATTAAAAACTGATGAGATGACAGTACACCGTATTACGGTATTAGAATATCTGATTTCTGATTTACCTTTTGCAATGCTGTAGAAACACACTAATGCACAGAGGTCAGAAGTCTGAAAAGACTGGAAGACAATATCCATATCCAGTAAATAAGATACTTAGTGCAACTAATACCCACTGATTACCTGTTATTAAAAAAATTGACTAAAATACATTCACAGTAACACACAATGTGGCAAGAAAGGAAGTGCTGTATAACAAACACTGATAACCCTGTGAAAGTCAGAGATGTTGTGTACTTATCAGCTATGCCAGTTGTGATTCTTTGCAGTCATACTTCGAATTAAGTGATATATTTGTCATTTCAGCATCTCAGAAAAGGCTGAATTAACTCACTCTCTGCTATTATGAAAGAGCGGTGATCATAACTCCTGCATCATTACATACCAGAGAACTAGATTATGAATCCTAATCTTTTCACTACAGATGACAAGAACAGTTTTGTCATGGGATTTGTGCAAAACAGAATCAGCCTGAATATTCCAAATCAGTATTTTAGCTTGATAAAATGGTTTCTGTGTCAATGTTGACAAGCAGAAAGTGTTACTGCTCCTGCATGTTCAAGCAGAAAGTGGATGAATAATTATTAGAGAATATATTTACTTGGGAAAATTTGAAAATTATACATAATTTTGTTTTCTCCATTAAAATTGCTTCTGATATGTAACCAACGTATTTCAGAATACCTCCTACCCAAGCAGTATTCACTAAAAAAATAAAACTAAAATATGCACAGCTAAAATCACAGGGGTCTTGAAGAAATATTTGACTTAGAGCAGCAGTCCCTGTTTCAGCAAGTCTGCAGGAATTGGATGTCCTTCTTTTCTCATCTCTATCAATACCTTGGTGGAGAAGTTAGGGGAAACTACATATTTTCCCCATTATTCAATTGATTTCTTGGGACCTTTGATTACCCAATGTTTCTAAGTCATTTGGGTAACATTTACAAAGAACTTTAGTACCTTACCAGTGTAAGAGAAAGAATATGAGAGGATGTTTATTATAATTTGTTTTGGTTGAGGTCTTTTGTCCATTCATTCTCCTAGAGCTGAGTAGAACTTGTCTAAAATTTCTTAAACACATTGAGCTTTTTGAGAATCAGACAATGGACGACATTTTTGAAGTAGAAAACACTCTGACACGATGCAAAGAAATCTGCATCAACTAAAATCTTTGCAAAGATTAGGCTTCAAATCAATTATTCAAACTCTTTTCACTAGATCAATGTTTGCATACACAGACTTAACAGCTAAAGTAACTTTTTTCACATGGGAGGATTGTTTCATTGGTTTCTTGTTTTCAGCTGCTGTTTAGCATGAGGGAGGGATTCTAGACTAGTTTCACTAGATTCCAATGCTGACACCATTGGGAGGTCAAAACCTGAGGCTTCCTCTAAATAGGTATTTTCAAGTCTAATAACTAATTAAAAATTTAAGATTCTCCTGCCTTTTAAATAATGCATTGAGAATTCTTTGTAGTTGCATCTGGGTTTTGAGTTTCTGTAATTGCTTTAAAAATTGCTTTTCGCAACCACCAGGGCTATAGACCAAGATCATATAAGCTAGTACATGCCGATGAGAATGTGGGAAACAGCTGTAGGCTGGTAAAAAACACCAGCAAAGAAAATCTTACTTGGAATATACCTATGTGAAGTTGATTTTTTCTTTTAAGGCATCATCTCTTCCCTGACAGAAGGATCCTGACAAAATTTTATGCTCTTTTCTTCCTCCTTCCTCTCCTCCTTTCTTTTTGCTTTCTTTTATTTTATTCTTTTTCTTTTCCCTTTTCTTTTTTTTTTTTCTTTTCTCTACAGAAATTTTGGCTAAAGAGTAGAAAAATTTTATCTGTTCATATGACAGCCCAAGCCACTGTTAAGAAGCAACTGACTGTCAATGGCACGAGACATGGTAGGGTTGTAGACAGACACCTTCTTTAGAGCACCAGGGATAGAAGGAAGCACATGAATAAAAAAATCTTTCCCCCACATTCTTTTAACAACAACAGAGAAATTTTTCTCTTTCAGAATAGAACACTGTCTTTCTCTCTCGACCTCCCACACTGCAGTGCTCTATTCCCCTAATTTACATTATTAAACTTTGTTTCTACATAAAAATGCCAATGAAGCAGCACAGAGAGAAACATCATAAAAAGAACTCCTTCTGGGAACTACAGACCTCCTAAGATACAGAGATGAGTAAATGGAAATTTGAATCTGTGAAAAAGGAAAGGACCTCGTTATAAAGCACGTTAATAACTGAGGAGAATCAAGACAAAACTACAAGAAAACAAGCAGTGCTGTAACCCCAAGAAAAACTTTGTGTGACGAACCTGAAGTAATAAAAATTATGTTCTTCCTAAGTGGACTTGTCTGTATGCTACAGGTGCTAGGTATTGTGAAGTCACAGCTTTGATTTCACAAAAAAAAAAAGAGCAACAAACCCCCCACCTCAAATACCCTGCATGGTGACTCAAAAGGGACTCAATTTCTTTATAACACAGCAGGCACAGTTTGTCACCATGGCTGGTTTAGTGTAAGGATTTTTTCAATGAGTTACTGGTATTAGAATTTTCTCAGCCACCCATAAAAAAGTGCTATAATTTCTCACCTCAGTGTCAACATGTCATTTTTTCTGAGACATTTGACAACCGCCTCACTCCCAGATCCAAATCCTTGTATTTTATATTTGCTTTTTATATTTCTGCACAATTTTTCTAAGAAGCTGTTACTCCTTTTCCTGATTTACTCACTTTTAAATGAATCCATTTGGTCCTCCTCTCTTGGCAAGAGAAAGGTATCCTCAATCATAATAATAGCTAAAACTTATTTGAAAAATAATGAATCTGTTTTTCTAGTTGCACCACATACAACTTTGTTCTGCTTAAAAATGCCCTTTAAAACCTCAAAATCTCAGTTGTTTCACAGATCCGAAATTACCTAAATACTTTTTAGCACACTACAATTACATAGAAGATGAAAAGTTGAACATTAGGTTTTGACCTAGTTCTACTACAATGAAATTTAGATAAATTTTTTTCAAAGAGCATTAATAATCAGAACCATACCTAGAACATTATAGATGAAACAGCACTTTACTTCATTACACAAAACTTTATTAAGAGATGTAAATTGGAGAGCTTTCACTCTGCTTCCCACAGGAAAAAATCTTGCTACTACCAGTTTCTTTTTAAATCAGTCATCAGTCTGACTATCACTAGTTCAACATCGTATTACGTGGAGTTCTCCTTCCAGTTTTATAAAGTAGGAGGGGAATTAACAAACTTGTGGTGAAGTGTATAAATAACGAAGGATATACTCTGTGAAATGCTGATCATCCTTATTGAGACACAGCAGAGCCTGTGTAATGACCAAAATGTCAACAAAAGCAGTCTCTGACAGGTCAATTGTCTAAGAGATTTTCCAATTTCCTGTTGAGCCTACATTTTGCATTTGTAACATCCTCCATCAGTTAGATGGTAGAACAGTTGTATGTTCTACCATTCTGGTCAAGCAGTCATGAATGCAGTTCAAGTAATATAATCTTCCTGTCCACACCTGGAATTTCAATCCCTTAATTTTAATGTTATAAATTCCAGTAGTGAGTTGACTACTGTAGTTTGAATCTTACCTCCTTTCACTTATATTAGTAGTACACATTACACAAATATTTGGCATCACTTTCTATTTGATCATCTTCTTTCCAGTAAGATGTTGACATACATTCATGTCTTCATTTAGCTATGAATTCCAAACCCATCTTAATTCTTAGATTGACGCTATTTCTTTAGAAGTACATATACCACTGCCCTGTTCCCTTTTTGGCAATCTCTTTAAAAGATACTCCACTTGTTTTTGATTTCCTATACATTTGGTAAAGAAGATAAACAAATATTCACTTAAGGATATAAATGTTTTCTATCTTGCCTTAGAAGCAGTACCCTAAACTTCTATTCTTGCACCTAGTAAAAAATGTCAGCATCTCAGTTTGTGATTATCCTCTGGACATCCCAAGGACCACCTGTGGGAAATCTCTGGCTTTGCTAAAAATTGAGAAAGATATTTCAGTGAAGGCATAATTTCTTCAGCCCGGCATAGTGTTTTCTCCAAATGCTACAGCTGGAGTTATGCACTGCTGTGTACATCTGAATAGCATATACTTATGACCTGAAAAAGGTTCAGTTCTTCTGTGCTTGGTATTATTAGCAATTTTGCAAATAACCTTACAAAAGTCAAACACAGCTTGCTACCACTGTCAGCAGTAGCTGTCTAGAAAATCGTGAGTAAAGGCTTAACATACTTCTCCCAGACTCTAGCAGCTCAAGGACACTCCAAGCCAAAGATGTTACTTTCATTTGGCAAACCTCGATGTTGTTCTTTCATTGATTTCTCCAATCTGAATCCATGTACAGAAACCAGTAACAAAATTCTAAATGCAAACGTTTTCAGCCTTGGCCTGCTCTGAGTGCTCTGTCAGATTTTTATCATGAGCAGTAACTACATCTTGTGCTGGAGCATCTGTGGATGTCAGTTATATATAAAAGACAAGCAGAGTCGTGTTTTATCCTTCTGAATTGACTAAATATAGAATGAGACTGAACTGCATCCCTCCTAAAATGAAACCTGGCTTTAATGCTTATGACTACTCTATACAGTGGAAATTTGGAAATAGCAAAACAAAATTCTTTCTAAAGTGCAATGACACATCCTCCTCAATAGGAAACATAACTCCACAGAAGTTCAGAGGAGTGACACAGTTCACAGTGTCTCTCCCCAGTTTCTGCCTCTGCCCTCAATGCACTGTCAGGTAAAACAGGCACCTGAAAATTAAAGACAAAACAAACTTTGTTAAGCTGAGAGGCTGTATAATGCAGCCTAAGCTATAAAATCCATACCTTTAGGAGACACTTTAAAAAAAAAAAATACCTACCATCTGTTTCTACATGAAAGGGGTAGAACACCAGACTGTACATTCTACTCTATTTCAACAAGGCTACTTCAAAAGTATGTGGGATGTGAGGAATGCTCCTTGCCCATGCACATGGTCCTTGCTTAGCTCTCCTGATCCTTTGAAAGACTTCTGACCTAGGAAAGTTCAAAGCACTTGAACACTGTGTTGGACCCGCTCTGCAGCTATTTTAATAGCCAGGAGGTGTACCCTGAAATAGAAACCTGGTGCATTCATGAGCAGCTATGGAGTGCTCTGCTTTCAAAAACTGCAAGAAGCACCAGATACATTTGCCCAACTGCTTCCTCCTAATGTAGAGCTTATCATCCGCTCTGGTTCAAAGCTCTAAAACACTGCATCTGAAAATGTAGACGTTAAAAGCAGTTAAAGCCAAGATGATGCTTCAGAGCCTCATGACAGCCCAGATTAAAGCCTAAAGCCTTTATGTCAGCTGGGCTAAAGAAAGAGCAGTAGTCTTTCCTTGGAAGAAGTAGAGAGCGCAACAAAGGGAATGGAGAGGTAGCTCTATCACCCTGAGAATTTCTTCAACCACATAAACCAGATTTGTATATGGATACTCAAATAGGTATAAATACAAAGACGTGCACATCTATGTACAGAAACTGTTATTTATTCCAAAATTATATCAAGTAGTTTCTTTTATTGTCTGAGACAAAAGTTGCTTGCTAAGTCAGCTGGCTAGCGTACAATTAGCATTGTGCCAAAACAATACCCAGAGGCAGAACTAGGGTCTTCTCTAGTTCTATAGGAACTTGAACTTACATCAAACTAAACAGTCTATAATTCTGCTGGAACAATGTCTATTGATGTAAGAAGCAGAAAAATGTTCAGGGTTCAATACAACATGGAAGGAAGAAAAATTGCTTACTTGTCTACTATTTTAACATACGAGCGGCATTAATAAAGCTCTGAGAAATGACACTAACTAGGAGACAAGTCATATAAGAATTTACTGGATTTCTTCTGCTTGATAGGCTCTTTCTTAGACTTAGTTCACTGTATTTAGGTTCCTAAAGCTTTTATATTTGAGACTTAAAAAGAAAATCACACTGGGATATTTAGGTCCCTTTAGCACCAACTTCACTAACAATGTCTGCTTCTCTGTGTCTGAAAGCTGGACTGCCCTAATAAAATTTACTATATAAATTAAGTCACTTGTTCCCCTTCATGCCTTGGAATTCTGTGGAGGCATTCCAGTTCACATCAAAACAGGGAAATGTAATAGCGGGAAAAAGACTTCACACGAAGTGTCTTTGAAACCAGATATCCCCAAGGGAAGAACTATCTATTCTAATTTTTCCATGATGCAGAGTCCACACTGGTTTTACAACAGCCAGCCTGGAGACAGAGCCCTTACTGTAGGTATAAGTAAAATATGTCTCTGACAGCAGAATGCTGAGGCGGTTCTGGCTGGAGAAGGGATCCAGCACTGTCAGCATCACATGCAGCTTCCCTCCCCTGGGCAGCCCTTCAGTCCTGCTGCTACCACAGAAAGGGAGGCCGAGCTGGAGAACGTGGTTGCTGTGAGAAAGGAAAGCTCCCTCTAGGCAACTGCAGCAGACATCTTGCCCTTGGCAGCATCAGGAGTAGCAAGCTCTGTACGCACTTTCACAAAGACTTGAGCTGGCTCAGAGAGAAGAGCTGATGTATTCCTCACTGTTTTAAGATAATTATCCCATCTTTCCATCCCTGTACTTACTTTGTAATCAAACTTTCAGCAGATGAAATGAAACATCATTCTGATTACAAGCGCATCTTCAAAACATCACTCCTGAGCATAATTTCCCAGTGACTAGACAAAGAAAACCTCTGATTTACCATCTGCTTTTAATTCCTTTCTGAGTGAAGATTATGAGCAAACAAATCATGTCCCCTCAGTTAGTCTATTTAGATTCTCTGACTCTGTCCACACATGACTGAAGGCACTACACACAGAAGCCATGATGTTTGAGGTGGGTGGGTGACACCTCTTCGAAGTGTATTGCAAGACAGATACATTAATATCTCCAGCAAATACCTGTGCGGTATGTCATTTTTATATCCTGCTAGGACTTAATCAAAACTGCATAAGGATTCTGAAAACTACTATTTTGAAGCTGAAGATTATTTTCTTTATATAAAGATGCATTAAAAAGGAAACACTTAAAATCTCTCTTTCAAACTTTTCCCATCGCTTTCTGCAAGAGCAAGGTTATTAAACAGATGCTTATTTTGACCCTTTGAAATGACCGCAATTTAGTAATGAAATTACAGTTCTTCACCTGTCACAATACACCAATTTGTTAGAAGCTTTGAAATGAATTTCTGTGCAAATTAAAATGATTGTCACCATTGTACCAAACATTAAGAATGAATTCAGTGTTTCTTAATAGCATGCAAATGCTGTGAGTTTTTCCTGATAAAATAATTCACTGCTAAAAAGTAAGGAGTTTAGAATGTGAATATGAAGATGCAGTCAGCAAGACAGTAAATGTTACAGAAGGACAAAGCTGTAAGTGGGGGCACAGTAGGATGCCAAGACTACAGAGAAATACCAAAAAGTGCAAGAGTATGGAGTATTTTTAAATCATTATCAAGCTTCTCTGAAACAAACAGCCTTCCAAAGTGTCATTGCACTTTCTGTTGAGGTAGGATAGGAGTCAGTTAATTGCTTTTTTGCAAACTTATGACTTCATTGTGTAACTCATAGTTTCTCACTTTGGCTTACAACACATTAATAGCCAGCTAGAAAAGTGCGGTCCCAAAATTGACAACTGGTCTCTCTAAACACACTCTGCATTTCAGACCTGATCATATCTAAAAATCCTTGGTCCAGTGAGATCTCAAGTAATGAGATTCCTGTGAGGACTGGTGCATTAGTGTGCTGTTCCAATGCACCACTGATATACATTTCCGTGTCTGCTCCCTTTCTGTCTCAAAGGAACTGGATAGCAAGCAAGGAAGATTAATCTGATCCAAACTTTGTCTCCTTCTGCCTAAATTGCCTTTAGGAAGCAGCCAGAAAATATAGGGCCTAGATGGTCCAGCACATATAGTTGCAAGGTCTAACAGACCCTCTTGGTTTTTTTTTTCAGGTGTACATTTTAAAGAGCAGTTTAGCTGTTTACATTTTCAGTTTATCTCAAATGTGGCAATAACAGAATATGGAAAGGGGAACCCAGTTTGACACGAGATGGCTCACAGGATGCTTTAAGATGGTCTGCAGAAGTCTTCTACTTTACAGGCTCATAGGGCCAGTCAAATTGTGAGGGACCTCAGGAGATCTCTGAGCCAATCCCCTGCTCAAAGCAGGGTCAGCCATAAGATCAGACTTAATTGCCCAGGGCTGCTTCTAGGCAGGCCTTGAAATCCTCCTACAATGAAGACTTCCCAGCAATGCTGTTCCCATGTTTAGCAGTTTTCAAGGAGAAACAGCTTTTTGCTATATCTAGCAGTCTGAATCTTCCCTTTTCAGTTCACAGCTCCTGCCTTTCATTCCCCTATCATACATCTCAGTGAAGAGTTTGGCTGTGTTTCCCTGTTAACCTCCTCAATAGGTGTTGACCAGTCACCGTTAGTTTTCCACTCTTCCCCAGGGTGAACGAGCCTCATTCCTTCAGTCCCTCCTCAAAGGGCAAATGCACCAGTTTCCCAACAATCTTAGTCATTCCTCATTGAATGTTCTCCGGTTTGTAATTTCCCTTTTATTAGCAGCCCAAGAAACAAAGAGGAATAATCACTTTCTTTGATCTAACTGCAGTCCTGTTAGTGTGTACCCACAAATTACCAGACTTCATTGCTGCCAGGGCACATTGCTGACTCACAAACAGCTTCCTCTCCACCAAAACTTTGATCAGTCACATACTGCTTAGTCCTCTTCTATTCCTTTCGCGCTAATAGTTTCTTCCAAGAACACGGTCTGAAAGTTTGGTGCTCCTGTAAGCAGTGCCAAGAAGGGCATCACGGTAGAAAACCAAGTGATTTCCTAAAGAGGATCACAAATACCTTAGATACACTATGCTACATATCTCTACTATAGCCATTCAAATCCTATACTTAAACAATGAAAGTATATCTCAGTCCCAGGCAGCTTAAAAATACACATAAGTGATCCATATTTGCAATGGAAGACATGCATAAGAAGTGCAAGAAGTAAAATAATGTTTACATCCAGCTGTAAGAAAAACCAACTACACTAACTGCTAAGGAGGAAAACAAGATAAACATCTCCTTATACCTCAGGCAATTTTTAATCTTTAGTATTGATGTTCTTTTTCTACTGACAATTACTCTTAAGACCTTACAGCAAACAATAGTTGAATATTTCAATGGTTTTAGCAAAACAAGGGGAAAAAAACCTCACTCACTCAGCATGCCACAGGGTTATTATGCTGAAACTAGGATCTATTGGCTCTTTTTTTCTTTTAAGAGTGTTAAATGTACACAAAAGGCATTGAGGAAGGAAGGTAATAAAACTACTTAACTGATTCTGAGGTCCAGGCATCTCAGATTCCCTGGCCCTGGTCATCTTTAATTGAAATGTAACTTTAAGAATCTTGAGGTTGATCACAAGCAGTGCTACATAAGAGTTTTTCCTTACGTAAGAAAATTTTGTTGCTTGGACAATCACGATGTATCTGTCTGCTAGTAGTAAAGAACACTTTGTAGGACTTGAGGGTTCAACATTGATTTTATCATATTGTAAGGCACAGACTCTTACTTAGATCTTTTAGGACTTCTAAAACCTTGTGATCTTCACAAAGACATAACTGAATATTCCACTTCTGCTAGGTTAAAGCTAAGCTAAACCCAGAGTG
>VYZT01058144.1:0-17274 GCA_013400735.1 Pomatostomus ruficeps | reverse complement strand
GACATGAGGGGGCGGGGGGAGGGTACAACATCCAATAGGGGAGGGGTGTTAGCTTTGAATTTGGTGGGCTTTGTGTAGGATTACACAACACACAGCCCTCTGGGGGTGGGAAACAGATACTGGGTGGGGGGACATAGCAGAGACTGGCCATGAGATAGACCGAAACTGGCCAGAGCACACTGCAACATCAAGTAACTATTGTGATTCTCTAGTAAAATGCAGAAAACTGAGGAAAGGGAAGGTGGCAATGAATTTATAAAAATGATCATTTTTAATGTAAACCATTTGAAATTTGAAATAGTGGTGGTTCATACAAGAATAACCTGTCAATAAGGCCTAATAAGATGCATTTTTAGAAGTGTATAATTCTGTAACAAAGGTAAATTAATAGCTCACAGATTTGCAGAAAAATTCCATGCTGACTCCAGTTTGTGTTTACGACTAGACATCCCGTAGTTTTTAATAATCCATAAGGAACATAGAAGCCCTGAACTTAGCACATGTGTCTATAACTACCTGATAGAGATCCAGGATATTATGCAGTTAAGTTACTATCATTTTTCCAAAACATTCCTGTCACTAATTCAAACAAATAACAATGAATGTTGGGATTATAGGAAAAATCTTCACAGATAGCTAGTTAAAAAGAAGATTATTGCAAATACCATGAAATTCCATAAGAAATTCTACAACATGGAATGTTGTAGAGTGACAAATATATATAGAATCCATGATCTGTCTACTAACTCAAATGAAACTTTATCTAACAGGTAAAAATAAAACTAATATTTTTTAAATTGAAAATTATGGAAGTTACTGAAGTTTACCCAAAAGAAGTCTGTATGCTCAATTCCTGGTGAAAGATGTTGTGACCTTCACACAAGGAAATCTGCTGAAAAACTTGCAGATAAATTGACACATATAGAAAAGAAAAAATTTTGATAAAGGAGATACTTTCATTTAAAACAAGTTAAATGCTGTAAGTTAGAATGACTCATTAAACTTTTCTGATACTTTGACTCAGTTCTGAAGATGAAAAAACCAGGAAATTCCAGCTAGCATCTTCACAGACAACTATATAGAAAAATAGAGGAAAGGGCTCCTTGAGGAACATTAAAGTAGTTCTTGTCAGTGATATTTTAATTAGGGCTACTTGATCTTGAAAAAATAAGGCAATTTAAGAAGTGGGAAAGAATAAGGTATTCACTGAATTTCCAAAGTACAGAACTGATCACACAGAAATCTTTACTAGAGACGAATAGGGCTGCTATAGTTGCTGAATCACTTATTTAAAACACACTGAAATTTTCCTTACACAGTTTATATGTATCAAGTTTTAAACAAGGGATGAAATAGGCAATAAAGTTTATTCAGACCTACTTACCTCAGAAATTTAAAACAAGTGATAGCAAATGTCACTGTCTTGCAACAGAAAATGTAGATTTAAATGGGTTAAACACCAGTTTGCTAGAGAATAAAACCTAGTTCTTTACTCAGCATAGAAATGCAAGATGCAAAGATTTAAATACATGCCCAGTAGAGAAATAACATTCCTTTCCATTTATGACAAGGCCCTAAAACACAGAAACAAGAAAGTACACAGTACTGATATACAGGTTACTAATCTTGTTTGTCCTTACATGATTCAAGTTTCCAGCAATGAATCAAAAATATATAAAGCACAAGCTTGTAAAACTTTAGCAAATTCTATGCCATTACCAAGGCAATGAATATATGATGATCACATGGAATCTTAGACAACTAAAAATAAATATGCACAGTGGAGATTTTACCAAGATGCTGGTCAGGTTGGTATCAATTGAAGGTGATATTGAAAAAATAAAACATTTACATTAAGAGGTATATGAATATTTTACTTCAAAAATCAACAGAAATTGTATTAATTATCTCAAAGAAGTTCTTTTTGTGTAAGTGTCTGTCTTAAACATAGAGATTTCATTTTCAGAGTTTGCAGGAAAGTGACAAGGAAGGCTGAGGTCTATTTGGCATAAAATCTGGCAAGGCATGTCATGGACACTGCAGTACTAAAAGGAAGACTAGGGAAAATGTGGGTCTGATGTGGAATGAGGTAGGTGTCCTGGTGACAAAGGACACAGAGAAGGAGGGGATACTGAATGCCTTTGTCAGTTTAGTCTTTGCTGCTAAGGGCAGGCCTCAGGGATTTCAGACCTTTGGAAGCAAGAGCACTAAAACAGATTGCCCAGCAAGGCTGTGGCGCCTCTTTTCCTCAGAGACATTCAAAATCCACCTAGATGTGATTCTGGGCAACCTGTTGTAACTGAATCTCCTTTAGCAGATGGGTTGGGCTAGATGATCTCCAGAGCTCCTGTCTGACCCCAGCCATTCTGTGATTCACCCTGTATTTAAGCCATAATTGCCCATTATGAAAAGTACTTTGGGAATAGGTTTCAATTTTTTTCCCCAAGAAGTCTCTGCATTCTAACAGTTTTCAGAAGATAATTCTTACCCACTATTTACAACCTACATGAATTAGAAGGCAGAGATTTTCTAGGTTTCCAGTGAATGCTTAGGCACAGGTCCATTATGCAAGTGTTATGTTGCACACTAAATAGCTCATGTAGGATCATACAGCAGGGTGGCAATTTCTTACTCCATCTTAAGGTCACACAGCACGAGAAATAAAAGGGACTTCTGCTGTGTTTGTGAAACAGAACAGCTACAAAACAGCAATGGCAGATCCTAGTTCTACAGTAGCCTGAAAACTGCTATTCAGTCATGTAAAAGGAGATTACTAGCCATGGTCTCTGTTTTATAGAAATGCAGATACAGAGAAAGAGCAATAACAGATGAAATTTGGATTGAAAACACTGAAGTATTACAGAGAAAAATCAGAACCTAGAAGCTGAAATAGGAACATGGGCATCTAAGTGTACACTGGAGACCTCTCAAGTTCAAGAAACACAGAGATCTCCATTCTGCTATTTCATATTTCTACTTGTAGAACTCTGTAGTTTCAGTGTTTGAAAAGTTTTGTAAAGGAAATTTAAATGTCTAAAAGGGAAATGTGAAAATGATACAAATATGATTAAGCTGTAGACACAGTGTACTATTACAATAACTCATAAACTATTAAAATGGCATGAGCATTACAATACCAGGTTTAAGATATTATATACACAAAATAATTGGAGGTTTTCTCTGAAGTTCAACGACCAAAGTTTTTATAAAAAATCAGTTCTTTCACTTTTGTTAACTTTAAACCTCAGGAATTATATAGGTGTAAAACAAACGCACACATGACAGAGAGATTCTTTCAAATTAGGTCTGAAGTCCATTTCTGAAAGTATTTTTGCTACATTAAAACAGAGTGGCTGGAGTAAACAAGAGAGACGCTGAATGTGTGGCCTGCTACTACTTACTTGCTCAACAAGCCTTGAGCAAACTGAACACACTCCATTCTGATTATAAAGATGAAGTGCTTTCTTCAAAGACAGCTTGATTTCTTCAAGCTCACAATCTGTCTATTGCAGAAAATAGGGACAATATTTTCCCAGCCATACCACAATTTTCCTCATCCATCATAAGTCATTTTCAGGCGGGCATATGTGTTCAAGCACAAGCTTCTCATATTAGAATGAGAATGATAGGGATCAGTGCAATGTCACTGTACAGCAGCCAACACCTGAGAGGAGAGACGAAGAACTGATTTTTTTTTTTTTGTAGTTCTAATATTTTCTATGGCATTTTCCATACACATACAAATACTGTAATGTTATTGTTTATAAGATAACCAATAAGTAAAGGCAATACAAAATCATCATCTATCACAGTGAACTATTTTCATGGAAAAATGGTGTGCTAGTATCAATATATCTAGAAGAGAGGTAATGTATAGAGTACGGAAAAACAGAGGTCTAAAGAAAATAATTACCTTAATGAAAAAGCACCATTTTTAACTTACAGAAACAACTCAAGGTAATAGCACTGTCATTTACAGGATTTCTGCATCTTAGAAGTGCAAAGTCATTTACAGCACAAACTCACTAACTAAACGTGCAGAAGCAAAGAACTGGTTGCTTGAGGTTTCTCTTGTACTACCCAAATATAGAAAGTTGTAGCAGCATTTCTATTGCTTATGATGCAGCTAGCAACTCTCTGAAAAACAGTTCTGATGAAGATTAGTCCCAGAAACCAACCATAGTACACAGTTAATAGTTTACCTAACAGAAGTCTTTAAAATAACAAAAGTATCCTCCCAACATATTTACATTTGTTTCCCAAAGCTGCTGTTAATTTAATGACTGCAACATTAACAGATACATTTAAAATAACCTGTGAATGTCTAAGTCTAGAGAATATTTACTTTTGCATGCTGCTGGATATGTGTATTTTCAAGGCATCTTGCTGTCCCTGGTTAAATGCACATTTTTTAAATGTGCATGTGTAACTTTTTTTCCACATATGGTCTGCCATAATGTACACAACAACAAATACGTATTTTACCTGTTCTGGCATTAACAATTCCTTTAATGTTTACCCACAAAAATTATATAGATTTTATTTAAGGCACTGCATTTTTTGCTGATGTTTCAATCTTTTTTTCCTTCCTTTTAACTTATCTTAAATATTCTGGGACAGGTTAACCTTGATACATGCATTCATCTCTTCACCTAATATAAGTTATTTTATACAGAACATTAATCATTGTGACTGCAAAATTAGTCTTATTAGATTGCCATTTAAATGTCTAAAAATAGCACTGTGGTCAAAGTGCTTTTAAAACAGAAGTAGATAGAGAAATGCAAAAGCTCAGAAAGTAATTTCAGAAATTTTTAATGTTTTAAATAAATATTAAAATATCCTCATCATAAGTGGAAGATTTTGCATGCAACGAGTTTCACAAAGGCACTCATACAATAGTCCTATGTCTGTACTATTCTACCCAAGCTTCCTTGTATCTCTGAATTTCTTCATGCTTAATTTTTCTTATTTCCCTTCAAGCTTCTTTTACCCTAATTTAAAAATATTCTCCTCCTTTGTTTTTTTCTGCCTCTTCCTTTGTTCCCCAGCATCTTTCTTCAATCGAAAGAAACCATTCAGTGCCCCTCAGGCAGGTCACAGACAACACCAGGCTGGGCAGATGTGCTGATCTGCTGGAGGGTAGAAAGCTCTACAGAGGGATCCAGACGGGCTGGATTGATGAGTTGGGCAGTTGTATGAAGAGACCTTCAAGATCTCCTAGTCCTGGTGCCCCTGCCATGAGCAGGGATATCTTCCATGAGAACTTGTTTCTCCCACAACTCTCCTCCTTAAGGGGGGTGACCTCTCACATTATTCTGCACTTCAGCATGTGTCCTTTCCACAGATTGTAGTCCTTCAGCAACACAATGGTCCAGTGTGGGTCCCCCATGGGGGTCACTACCAAATGCCCTACTTTAATTCATAAAGAGGTTCTCCCTTTCCTGTGAATAACAGGAAAAGTGTTAGGCAGTCTGAAGTTAAAATGTTTTGAAATTGGACCTACGGAAAATGTAGTAATAGAGCACCCATTGAAATGACCTGTGCCTTGGCTTGCAGACTAGTCAACGGAAAAACTTTTTGGGTTCAAAAAATAATTAGCAGAAGTCAAAAAAGGTAATATATATGGACAGTATTTTGCTTTTATAGTGATGCAAATTATGATCAAGAATGGTGACACTGCTCTCTAAGAAGGAGGATCACAGCAATCATGAATCACTGAGACTAAGAAAGAGTCACCAGCTTTATCCAAACGGTGCATTCTTGAAACATATAATGTGATTATCACACAATACTGGTGATTTGGTATTTCTTAACCAGTAACTTTGCATAATTGTCAGTTATTTTACACCATGTAAATAAGATACATATCTTCCATAAAATATAAAGCCCCAATTCCTTTAAAAAGCAAGCTGGGAAGATGTGTAGCAATGCATACACAATTAATTCTTCACCATTCATAAAACGATGCTGCATACCATTAGAATAGTAAATGTTACAGTGAAAATATTTCTGTGCAAACTCATGGGATTGAGGATATTATGATGAAACAAACTTACAGTTTTAACTTCAGTGAAGTTAAATAAAACCTTTTAACTTCAATTGACGTCAGAACTCAAATATATGTACAAAAATAAACAGACATAAACAAATTCGTCTTATAAAAGAGAATTTACTAAAATGGTCGTAATTCCCTCACATTTTAGCTAAGTTTGTCTATTAGTTCTAATTTCTCTTTTTGGACATAAAGGAAGATTCAAAACAAATAAAAACGAAAACTTTATGCCAGCTGTGAAATGGATCGATCATTACTCTTGCAGGAAAAAAGAAATCCACATAACTGAAGGCTGAATATATGTGTATTTCCATATGTGTGTGTCAGAGAAGAAATAGTCAACATTAAATCAAAGAGAAATTACCTTACTTTTGTTCTTCAAGACTCCTGCTAATGAATAACACTGAGATGCATCTCTCCATGAGTTAGATCACTCACGTTTTCACTGAAATTATCAGCCATGGGAAACTTGTTATTTAAACTGTGAACTGCTGTTCTTCTTCTTCCCCCTCTTAATTCCTCTCTTTTAATCTCTTTATCTTATTATTCCCTTTTTAAAAGAAGAGCAATTAGTAATGTCAAGGAGAGAGTACATAGCACAAAAATTTTTGATACAAAACTATGAATTTAGTTAAACTGAGAAACTACACTACTTAAAAGGATCAGTACACATAGCTTTTCTTTCCAAGATTAAACTAATCATTATCAAAGGGGATTATTTCTGTGGAAAAACATGTATTTTACCACTAATAACAACTATTTAACTTGAGAATTATATCTTGACCAGAACTGTACCAATTTCTAAAAGAGATGTAAATATTGATCCTACCAAGTTCTGACTGAAAAATCTTAAAAAAAGTATCAAAAACAGGGTAGAAAATACCTAAAGGTAAATTTAAAAAGACAGTGACAGTAATAACACTGAGGACAGAAATCAAAATGTATTGCTGAAGTAGAAAAACTATTGTAGAACCTATACCTAACAATACTTAACAATATTCTATCTACAGTGACAGGAGTCCCAGGAATTAAATAAAATGAAGTTATTGTTTTAAAAACACCTCTAGCAATTAATGGATCTTAAGCAATAAATAAAATCTACATAAAATATAAACTTCCTACAGTTATGAGACAGCAAGTAAGGCATACATTTAGGTCATCAGTACAATGAGAAGACTAGAACACTGAGACCAAAAGATATTGCATGCGTAAAGACTACAGTCACCATGATTCCTTCTAAACCAATTCCCAATATACAGAAAAGTGAAAACAAATATTCAGTATTTAGCAGCAGGGACAGGAGAGAGGCTAATCTCACCTAACATGAGAATTTTTACATCCAAATTGAGCACCAACAGGCAATGAAGTGTTTTATAGGCGGGGGAAGGTGAAATAATTGTACATGGTTCATTTCAGCGTAAGAAAGACACCTAGGGTCAGAGGAACCAGCCTGAGAAAAAACTACCCTCTCCACAGACTATTAAGAGAGTTTTGATAATTAGATCATTTGCAGATGTCTAGATAGTACTCTTTCACCTCCATTGTTACAAAAATTTTACAGTGGATGAAAAAACTATTATAGCTGCATGGTGACAGGAGTTTCAGAACCTTAAAATAAGCCATAAGGAACCCAAGACAATTCAAAACTATTTTCTGAAAAGAAAAATAATATGTAGGGAACAGTGAATTCACAGACAACAATAGTATCTTCACTTAAGTCTACAAGGAGTGATTACAAAGTAAAAATCCTTACATCTGGTAAAGATTTCAACACACGCCCCTCAGAATTGGACATCTTCCATCTTTCTAATGGAGTAGTATTAAAAAAACCCCCAAAATGTACTTTTGGTAAGTAGTCTTGTAAAAGGCCAATGACTCAGTTAAAAATAGATAGAAATAACACAGTAGCACAGTAGACTCTGTAAAATGTTGGATGTTCTTGCCTTAATGAACTTGAGCACTTCATTTAAGAAGACATCATAAAGAGATAACAGTCAGAGAAAATCTATAAAATAAATAGGGATTTAAGAGTTTCACTCCAAGACTACATCTGCGTATTAGCTGAGAAAAGAGAAAATATATTCTCCAGAAGCAGAACTCCTAAATAAAGATACATAAAAAAGATCAATAAAGTATCCCCCGAATTTGATGGTTTGCATCCTTTAATTATGCATTACTGCCTGCAAGCCATACCTTCAATCTGCTTTGCAATCATTAAAATAATCATTTTTTATTAAGTTTGAGATGATGGAATTGAAGCTCCATTTTTTCCCTCCTATAGATTTAACAACCCCCTTATCCAATGTCTGCATCAGCATTTAACTATTTTTTCAGGACTTTCATTTGATATTTTACCGGTGGCAATATTCAAGAAATAACGATCTGCATCACTGTTTGCAATACCAATATCAGATTTCAAAAGAGCTGTCATGGAAGAGATCAAGCTGCCCTACCTCAGATGTATTTTATCAGTCTGTCTTAAGATGAGCAAAGACAATCTTGTTGCAGCTTATGCTCATTTAACATTTGGAAAATTGATTGATTTTCTTACTCCCCACAGCCATATGGATTAGAAACTCATTTATTTCTCTTTGTTATGAAAACACATTCTGAAGTGGAAGTATATAGCAAATTCAAAAAGCAAGATAATTATGCAACAAGTAAAACACTGCATAATCTTATTATACCATAGATGGGTTTTGACAGTAAGAGTGACAAGAACATTTTGAATTAAAAGTCAACAAAATCAAAATGCATAAAATGAAATACATTTTAACATAATGTTTAACTGCAGCAACAAATAACTGAAGTCTAAGGCTTAGAAAAATTTAGAAATTAATTAGCTCTATGCATGGAGAAGAGAATTCACTTGATAGGATACAATAATATAAACACAAGTTCCAACATTCTTCCTCTAGTCCAAGTTGTTAATTATTGGGGATCAAGGAAAGATGAAACCCTTTCCTAAAACCATATGATCCACTTTTTCATGTGGACTTTGGAGATTATCTCTCTAGTATTGTGTCCTTTGGTCTCATAAAAATTCATGCAAAAAGAAGGTGATGATATTATTAATGGCTTACTAATTTTCATTACTAGTTACAAAGCTAGTCAGAGATAAACAGGTTAGAGCATCAGAAACTAGACTCTGAAATTGATGATCAAAACTTAAACACTCCTTAATTTCTATTTTTTTTTTAAATAACTGGGATTTGGTTGGTTGAGATTTTAATTTCTTTGGTTGTTTCATTTTATTCTTACAATCAGTTTAAATGTTCCAGAAAAAAGAATGCATTTTGTTTTCATTTGTTTTGATTTGTTTTGTTTTGCTTTGTCTTTTTTACCATAACTAAAAGCCAAATTTCACGCACTGGGATCAATACATTTGGGAAAAGAAGTTTGCCATACATAGCAAGACAAAAGAGATTTTGTAGTACATTTTTGATCCGCAGAATAGTTCCTTGTGTCTTCATGGAGTACTGCCAAGGCAGTACAGATTTTTGATGTTTGTTTGCTTTTTACTGTCTTTCATCTTTTCAAGAGCTAAACTGCTTTGTATATTTAATTGTCTAGACACTTTTATTGTAGTTCTTCATATTCTACAGCTTTGCTTAGATTTGCAACAATGTGTAGTAAGTCGCCTCTAGGCCTCCTGCAGAAACTTAATTCTCATTATTGAAAGAACATACCCAAATGCTTTCTTCTTGCCGATACTGCTTCCAGTTTCTCCCACTGTCACTGAACATCAGAAGGTAGCTTGTCACCCAGTCTGAGCTCCCGTAACCACCCTGAGTAGCGACAGCAGTAATCTCAGTTCTTTCACCAAGATCGATCTGAAGCCATTGATATTTATTGGACACAAGTGGAGACCAGCCACCAGCACCTTAAAAAGAATGAAAAAAAGTGAAATTTATTCCTATTTAAAACTAACCAAGTTAACATAAAATTTGTATATGCAAAAATAAAATAGTTCATTTGAGCAACATTATCTAATGAAAAATGTCATTCTCCAGGTTAGGGGTTTCAAACTCGATGACCATTAGAAGTCCTGTCCAACTCAAACCATCCTATGATTCTCTGATTCTAACTCAAGATATAGTTGCATCAAAACTATTTTGGTATTACTTAGCAAGTATTCTGAAAATGTATACTAGATTACTAGATATTTGCAACCAAATATAACTATTACAAATTATTAGGAATTGATTCACACCCTTTTCTTCTCCCTCTAAATTTGACAATAAATTTTACAGAGTAATTTTTACCAACTAGACCCTTCAAGTAAAAAAATCTGAATTTTTCTTTTTATTTCATACATCTCAATTTCATTTTATGTAGACTAGAAAATCTCCAGAGGTCCTGTCTAACCTCAGTGATTCTGCACAATTCTGTTCAGTGAAGCTTGGATATATAAATTTGCATATGAAGCAACAAAGCACAGTTAGATGGCAAATTTGTACATGCCATTAAAACAACCAAGAAATTTGCAAGCACAACAGTAAGACAGTATGAGGTATACACATGCAGTTTCAATCACAGGCACACCAGTCTGCAAAGAAAAAATTTCACCCAAAACACAGAGCGACACTACTCCAGTATTTTAACTAATCAGAAAGATGTTAAAAGGAAAAACTCATATCAATTGGGTGATCCTTTGTCTTCCTTTGTTTTTATTTACTCAGATCATGCTACTAGCTTGTCTGTAAAGCTGAGTGGAAAAGCTCAAGGGTATGTATCAAGCAATCTTGTACAAAAAGGTATTGGTTTATGCAACTATACTGCAAAATATGCAACTATTCAGACACACTGGTGAGTTTTATTAGAGAACGGTGAGATAAAAATTTATAAATATCTATTTTTAAGGACAGATTTAGATTTAACTCAGAAAAACACCATGTAAGAGGCACCTTGAAAACTTCTTAAGCGTACATACACAGAACCAGAACAGATATATCTATTTTCCACAACAATCAGTTAGCTACAATCCAATTTTATGCTTGTGTAGACATCAAGATGTAGAAAAACTCATAGCTAAATACTACACGTCGCTTAATTCTGTTCAGAGTCATGAGTCAAGTTCTTAACATTATCTCCTCTAGGAAAGAAAAAGAAAAAAAGAGTTTTTGCTTAAGGACATAAAACTGTCACTCAAATATAAAATGGTGGGAAATCATATAGATATTCATAAATCACAAGAAGTGAGGTCCATTCTACAGAGCCAAGTAGAAGGAACTGAGAGAAAAATATAATGTTCCACATATGTAACAATTCCTTTGTCCACACATTTATGAGCTAATTAAAATGTAATAGAATAATAATGATGAAATTAAATACCATGCATATTTTTCCCTCTTTATCTAAATCAGGGTTTAGTATCTTATGTAAATATGTGATTTCTGTGGCTCTCATCTACGCTCAAGCAGATTCCCAAGCTATAACTTATGACCACATAATTTCATCTTTTAGTGGCTGTGCAGAACAGTGTGGTGGCATCAAAAAAGAAAACTCTGTGAACAGCCAGCATAGGAGGTTAAACAAGGGTCCTGGCACCCATAAGCAGAGTGGTCCACATTCACATCATGTACTGTATCTGTGACATGCACCACGTAAGGCTTAACTGCCAACTTCCAAATCCTCAGTTCTCGCACTAACACTTACAGACACAGCAACATCCTGCAGTGCCATGGTATTGTTGTGGTTTTAGTAGTGGGGAGGGGGCCATAAAGATGGCTCCTGTGAGAAGCTTCTAGAATTCTTTACTATTTTCCACAGAGCCAATCTCAGATGGCTCTGATGATGATGGACATGCCACTGGCCAAGTCTGGGCCAATTAGAAAGGTTGGTTACGCCTCTGTGATGACATATTTAAGGAAAAATCAAAACAAAGTGTGCACACAGCTGCCTTTAGTTAGAGAAGGAGGAGGATGTGAGAACATGTGAGGGAAAACAACATGGAGACACCAAGTCAGTGGAGAAGGAGGGGCAGGAGGTGCCCCAGGTTCTGGAGCTGAGATTCCTCTGCAGGCCATGGTGAGCCCATGGTGAGGCGGGGTGTCCCCACTGCAGTCCATGGGGTCCACAGGGGATGCACANCAGTCCAAGTGAGCGACCCAGTTAGAAAAAGAGGGGCCCCCTGCTTCCATGCTAAAACAGTTTGTCCTTAGAAGACTACACCCCGTAAACAAGTAAACCCATGCCATAAAAGTTCACAAAAAACTGTCTCTCATAAAAAAGACCGCACAGCAAATGCAGAGGGAAAGAAAACTCTTCTCCCAAAACAAAACAAAACAAAACAAAACAAAACAAAACAAAACAAAACAAATCCTAAAAATAAACTGACCTAAACCCCCACACCCTGCCCCCTTACACTATTAGTAAGAGGGAGGGAGGAGTAAAGAGT
The DNA here is from genome assembly GCA_013400735.1 of Pomatostomus ruficeps. NCBI lineage: Eukaryota > Metazoa > Chordata > Aves > Passeriformes > Timaliidae > Pomatostomus > Pomatostomus ruficeps. Next base: position 4,819 of record VYZT01058144.1, on the reverse strand, counting down.
AAATAAAGCAGTGTCTTTTAAAAATTTAGTTTATTTCTCATATCCTCCTTCTAACTCTGGTAGTAATACATTTCACTTTGCAACTTAAGTTAAACTTAGTTTGTCCTTAAAGCATTTTCTCCCAGTTCCTCATCTCAACTCATAAACCTTTAAGTTAATTCCCTAAGTTTTATTTTCCCCCCTCTCCTTCCCTCCTCAGCCCAACTGTGGCAGGGGAGGGAATGAGTAAACAATTGCTGTAAGTGCCTAATACTTAACCGAAGTCAAAGCACAACAGGTATCCAAAGCCTTAGAATTGTATGTCACTGTGCTAAGTTTGGGGACATTTTTGAACTTTTCTCTTGGAAGGTGGGGTTGATGTGTAGTCAACAGGAGTAGTCTGGCAGACTGTGTTGAGTCCATAATTTGTAAATCTCGTTTGTGACAAAGCATCTTCACTCGCTGACTGCAGAACTTTATTCAGAATGAAGTGATGGAAGTCAGAAAGACCTAAACAAAAAATGCCTGAAAAACTGTCTGTTATGGCAGTCCTACTTGCTGCCAGCCTAAGGTAAGTACTCCTGTACACTTTAGTACTGTATTTTCCAGAAGTTTTTGCAAGGCATGCCACCAGGTAGTCTATACCTCCTCATCATGCTGCACTACATCCCATGGAAAGAAGAGAAAGAGATCCAGATACACAGTGTTCTAATGCCAGGGCTATTTGATTTGAGGAATTACAGTAAAGACGCAGTCCCAGAAGTCATCTATCAGCCCTGTACTGACCAATGCAACATAAGACCCATAAAGAATAACCACTGAGCAGAAGCAGCATGATGTCTCCAACAGTCTGTATGAAGTTATAGCCTGGACCACCAGGCAGAAGCTGCGAGATCTTTCCTGAAGCACCACAACACTGGTTCACATGATGGTTTCATCTGTCAAAGGCTCCTCATGAGCTCTCCTGTCTGACTATCCAGCAGCCAGCTGTCCTCCCAGCACCTGACTACCACCTGAAGCATCACAGATATGAAACATTTGCCCAGTCCCGCAGGAAACACTGGCAGAGCCTGTGAGCTTCTCACCTAGCACTCTTTAGTGTGTCCTGTCCTTGCAGCAAGATTAATGAGTGTACCAAACTGTAGTCATTTTTCGCTGTGGCATACATCTGGGCATGGTGATGCATAGAAGTTGGCTGCACAACAGATGTCAAAAGAAGCCTGTTTGTCAGATTTCATGCTGCACGGTCTGGATGTTTCTGGGAAGATCTGGAGAGGTCCTAAGGAGACTCTTCCAGGGATGCAGATACCACATATAGTAAATAAGGCTGTGCCAAAATGTATGAACACACAGGGATAGACTAAGATTTACAGGAACATAATTTTGTCATCTCTAAACTTCCTGAATTATTGACTTTCAAGTCTTCACCTTTTTTCACTCTTTTTTTTTGTCACTGTCTTTTATGTAAAGCCTCAAGTTTTCTTCCATTACATCTGAATATGTGTTCTACAGTGACTGATGAAACATCTTTTGTTATGAACTAACAGCAAATCAGAAAAGTAATTTTCGAAGAGGAAAAAACCTCTATCCAGAGTTCCTTTTTTTGAACTTTACCTCAGGAAGTATTCAACCCATTTTATTTTCCACTTTCTCTTGTGACTATTGAAATTATTTATATGCAACATACCAAAAATCTATATTTAAGCTGCCCAAGCATGCAAGTTTCATGTGTTATTTCTGTTAAAAACTCCGAGCATTACACTTTTTATGAAGAACATTCTGACTTGAACACACAGATAATACATAAAATGTTTTCATTTCACTTCTTATTCCTATTACATTTTCTAAATACCAGTGCTTGTAAAATGTTTGTACACATGTGGTTCACATGTTTTCACAGTACATTACTTTCCTGAGCAACCTCTTACTTTTTCTGAACTAACTCCTTTTCTTAACTTACAAATCTCTGTCCTTCAATTCCATTTTAGTAAGAACTTGCCAGCTTTACTTGATGGTTCATAAGTAAATGGAGGATCTATGGCTGGTGGGAGACTTGGTTAATTCAGCCTAGCAGCATTTAAATAAAAGTTTAAAGTTTCCATCAGTCACTTATACATACTAATTGATAAACAGCCTCCTTCATTTTATGTGGTATTCATCAATAAATTGACTATTAAATGATTGAAAAAATTCCTAAGTTTTTGGTATTTTTAATGCCTGAAAATTGATTAATTTGTGCTAGATACAACATCTAAGCAATCATACATCTTTCGTATTTCAAATTTTGCCTATGAAATTCCATTATTCTTGATTTCTGTTTCTACAACATTGTAACATTTATTTTCAAGTCAGTTAAGTGAAATATACTGGAGTTTCCTCACGCATTCACTCCAAGCAACGCACAATGCTCTTCTGCAGAAGCTATACCAGGAGGTGCCATTCATTAGTTTAGTTAGTAATTTCATCATCACTGCAACTGCCAAACTACAAACAAAATTGGAGCCTGTAATCTGTCCTGGATTTATGCACTAAAATTTTAGGAGAAAACTTGCTATCCTTCAGATACCCTATATTTCTAGTCTTTCATTTTTATGCCCTTCATATGTAGTTTAAATTCTATTACTTTTCTTTCTTCTGCAGGTTGAATATCCTCTGCCCTCTCCCATGACCATCAATATAACAAATCACAACACTGAATGAATATTATTTTATTATCCTGGCTCCTGTCTGCTAGGATATGTGTTTAAATAGCACGTATTTTCATATTTCCTTAGCTTCACTGGGGTGACAATACCCTTACCACTAACACTGAAAATAGAAAAAGAAGTCTGCAAAGTTAGCAAATAGCTACAAGAGAACAAAAATAGAATTGATTGAAGAAAAGGTCCAAAAACCTCAAATCCAGGGTAGAAGATACCTGAGTACTGCTACAGTGGACTTGGAATGCTGTATCATGTTTAAAACTCTTAGCTTAAGCTTTTCAAACTCGCTCTCTGTAGTTATCAGGGTGCCAGGCTACTTCTGCTTCATTTTAAAAACTCTGAACTACATAGAATAGAAACTGATTTAAAGATTGCCCCTTTGTATGAAGAGCACCCCACTTTTTGCTTATCTGGCTCTATGACTACCATCACCCACGTTGTTATGCAAACCACAAAACAATTCAGACTCATGCATGCCTTGACATCAGCTTCTTCACACCCAGTTCATTAGACTATTTAGCCAGCACCAGCATTTATACCACTTTTAAATTCTGTCAATTTTTTGCGTATTTAATTGCAAGAATTGCAAGAAGTGTATATTAGCAAAAGTTCAAGTTAAAAACTAACACGCATCAGAAAGGATGCTTTCCTTTGATTAATCAAACTGTGTATTTCCCATATGGATCATTTCACAGAAGCTGATTTTAATTTCAAGTCGATAAAGTTGCACCAGGGATGAATTTGCCTGCACTTATTACAAAGCAGATTTTCTGCATGCAAGTAATTGACAACTGAATCTTCTAAGCTTTTAAAAAGTAAAATGAACAGTTTTACAGCATTCAAACCCCCTAAAAGACCAAAATATGACACTATTTCATTTCTTAAGCTGAAAGGCATCCTCTTTCACAAACTGAGAATCACAAAACTGTAAGCTTATACTAAGATAAACAGTACAAGGGTTTTGTTCTTTAAGTTTATTGACATATAATGGATGTGAGGAGTGGGGGGCAATATCTTATAAATGGTGTTGATGCATTGCTAGCAGGTGACAACCCTCTTGGTGCCTTAGAAAAGTGTCTAGAGTAACAGTACTGCTGTGATAAAACCCTTGTCTTTTACATTTTAGTTCTCCTATGTTTGAATGAGGCAATTCAAGAAATACAGCTCATGCAATTAGAAATTCCCATTTATTGCCTAGCAAAGTGCTAGAAAAGTAATTACCAAAAAGAACCTAAATAGCCAAAGACGCCAAGGAGCATAAATCACAACTTGGCCCATTTTTCAGAAAGGCCATGTGAAAGCTATCACAGCAATGCTGTTCTGAGTCATATTTCAGTGATAAAAGACATGGACATAAAACCTCAAAATTTGAAATCAGGATAAACCGTGGCAAATAAACTCGAGAAGAGATGAGGGACCTTGAGCAGTGAATAAGAAATACTGGACACAGAATCTTTTTTTTTTTTTTTAAACACAGACTGAAGGAAGCTGAGAGAGACAGCTAGATCAGAAGCCAGTTCTGCAGTCACTGCTTCATATATAAAATTTCTGCATAGTAATTTTCAACCATATGTTTGATAGCTGTTCATCATGTACTTTTGATCTGTAGCAGGATGCTCTGCCTAAATGGGGATAAAACAGCTTGAACTTTACCATATTTGCAAAAGTTATAGATTATAGATGGAGAGGAGGGGGTTACACTGTTTTTGTTGTTAAAGAACACTGAGGCCAGCCTGACACATTAATCCCAAAGATAAATATTCTGAGCTGTGAAGAACAAGATTTTCCTACAGGAACTCACACAAATGAGAATGTGATATACACAGATCCTTATAAGGGAACCAGCAAGTGATAATACTCATAATTTATCTAAAGGTGCCGAACTAAAGGCCACCAAGCTGACACAGCTTGCTTGAAACATATGATTGAGACCCAGTCATTTTATGCTATGAAAGCCCAGTCCCACTTTTTACAGCAGGGACTTGCAACATGCTCCTTCTAGGAGTGCATGTGGAGACTGGGTAGGAACACCCCACTCAAGGTTACTCCTTGAGGCTGAATGAAAGGGGTGCCCAGGGTCATTGGTATTGTTGAGTAACATAAATCTCTCGTTAGTAATTATTTTGCTAGTTTTAATA
>VYZT01058143.1:18045-55921 GCA_013400735.1 Pomatostomus ruficeps | reverse complement strand
CCCGGCCTCTCGCTCAGACTGCTTTCAGCGCAGCAGACTGGAATTTAGGCTTCCTGGTATTTTTCTGGAATACGAATGAGTCGATAAGGCAGCAGGGAGGAGGCACAAGTGTGGGAGTCCAGCACTTGTTGCTGGGCAACTGCGCAGCCACTCTGAGCTAAGCCCAGAGCCCGGGTTTGTAAACACCCTGCGCACTCAGACCTCCAGAAATACAAAATAATCTATTCTCAGAGAAACTGGTATCCAAAACAACTATTTAGCATTTCAGGGCAATATTCAAAACACCCAGAAAAGCTCTGGCACACCTCTCATAGCTGTGTGCTCGCTCTGGAAAGGGTAAAATTGCTGTGGGGATTGCTGCGGTCTGCAGCAATAACTCAGTGGTTCGTATTCCTATTAATTAGTCTGGGATCAGCTTTAAAACCTAATGGCAATAGTTCAGGATCAATATTTATTGATCTAAGGGTCATTTTTGTAAGAGGGTAGGGATTAAAAACAGAAGAGCACTGACTGCAGAAGCTGGGTTGTTGCCCAGGAAACAAAATGTGAAGAGAGATGACAGAAGGAATTAAATTTCACAGCACAAGAAGGACATAAACTGATCCAGATATATCAGTAAAATGACTCAACAATGCCTTAGCAACAAGATCTCCAACTAAAAAAAAAAAAAAGGAAAAAAAGGGAAAAAAACAACCCCAAAAAACCCCAGCCTGCTCCAAGCCCTCCTCTAACAGCCTGGCAGTCCAATCTAAACAGTTTTTCCACATTTCACACCTTGAAAACACAACATCTGGCTCAGCACCAGAAGACAAACACCCCAAAAAGCTCCACTTAGCCACATCCCTACGAGAAGAGAGGATGCCAGAGCATCATCCCGGAGCAAAGCCCCTCCTGCTGGTCTGAAAGGCAGCGCTGCCAGGACGGCTGAACTGTGCAGCTGCTGAAGACAGAGGCAGTAACTCACCTGGCAGCAAGGCTCAAGCACAACAATATTTTCATTAATGTCCTGCACCTCGATAAAACGGTCAGAAATCTGCTCCTTCCCACCCTCTCTGGAGGCAGGAACGCTTGGCTGACTGGACCGTGATGGTTTTGCCTTTGGATAAATTAATTTTTCCGCTTTTAAAGAAGAGGGAGGTGAGTTAGGCCTAGCAAACATGTGGTGCAGACTTCTGTCTGGATTTACTTGCAGAAGTTCTTTCTTTGCAGATGAAATAACCATTTCTTGTTCTGCAAACCAAGGAACTGCTGCATGCCAGGTCTGCACAGAATACACAAGGCTGCCTCGGATCACTGCCAGGCAAAGTCACTTTTTAAGATGGGTTATCACTGCTCTCAGTGTTTGTATGCCTAATCTCTTGTCTGAACAAGGCAGGATAACAATGCAGGCATTTTGTTTGACTTGACATGAAATAAGACTGTGTCTAATGGAACAAAATGGAAAGAAAAACGTGGCAAGCAAACAGAGAGTATTTTAAAGAGAATTCAAAAGACTGCCTTCGCTTCTAACTCTGTGTGTAAGGGGCTTAAACATGAGGGATTTTGCTAAAAAAATAAATACATTTTAAAGGGGGAAGAAAAGCACCCAGGCTGCCCTTGAGCCAGTCCCTTCTGTCAGCACACCCGCAGATTCATGGAGTGTTGTGTGGCTTTAGAATGCAGAAAAACAGGACAGAAGATAAGTGATGCTGCTCATCCTGTGCTCTTTCACTCCATCCAAGGAGTCAGGGGTGTGGAAAATGCAGACAAGGTTAAGGAAGGCAATCTCCCAAGCCAAGGGAGGTTTGTAACTCAACCTGCAGAGTAAAAGCACTACTGAACCTAGTGAGAGCACAGGGATCTCCCTTTCCTCACCAACTCCAGGAATGACTCCGGTCACAGGTGCAATTACTGTGAAATGAGAGTTTCAGTTCAGGAAACAACTCAAAAATACTGTCAGCAAATTTAAACCAATAAGCTATTTCCAGACTCTGGTTTGTCACCGAGCTGGCGTCTCTCACACACCCTGGATACCTTCGACTGACAGGCTCATTTCAGACTGGGAAGGTGAAAGGTTCCTTACCGCCGAGCGATGTAGTAGAAAACAGGATTGCCAACTTTGGATGTCCCAGCTTGGTAGAAAATATTTAACGTTTTCAGCGCTTTGAACTCTTCTTTTTCATGTACCTGATGCCTAAAAAGCAATACATTGACATCAACTTTCACAACTGCCTTTCAAACAAATCTAAAAAATCCCAAACCCTCTTTATTTCCATCCCTGAACAAAAGCATTAAATTCACCCAATCCTGAGCCTTTTTTAAATCACATATATTACCACCATCTCCAGTTCTCAATTTAGTGTTTTAAATTAAGATCTACTCAGAAACCTAAAGGTTTATGTAGACTCAGCTTTTTAAACTCCCCTTCAAAACAGTCTTGATAGCAGTGAGAGTCCTAAGAACTGCTGGCACCTCCTCACATGATAAAGTCACACCCACATTGTGTCCCCACCACAAAAATCTCATTACCTTGTCATAAACTCTTCAAACTTGGAACTGGTGAGATTTAAGCTGGACCAATGTGTATCCGCCACAGGTTTGTGCTCAGGAGGCCCCAGGTAGGCGAGAAGCGTTGCCATCTTGTCAAAAGGTCGTCGTCCAACAGCCTTGTGGTCCCTACAAACAACGTGTTCCTTGTCAGGAGGGTCCTTCTTCACTCAGCAATTCCCACTCTTTTGCCCACCCCCCTTCCTCACCTGGAACAAGCTCGATTTTCTTTATTAAACTAAGTATGAGAAGTCCTCAATGACTGATATTCCTCTCAGAAAACAGAAGCATTGGAGAGTATTTCCAAACTAACAGCTCTAAGCTGAGGGAGGGGAGATTTAGATTGGATATTGGGAAGAAATCCTTCCCTGGGAGGGTGGACAGGCCCTGGCACAGGGTGCCCAGAGAAGCTGTGGCTGCCCCTGGATCCCTGGCAGTGTCCAAGGCCAGGCTGGATGGGGCTTGGAGCAGCCTGGGGCAGTGGGAGGTGTCCCTGCCATGGCAGGGGTGGGGGGGGATGGGATGGGATGGGATGGAGGGGGATGGGGTGGGATGGGATGAGCTTTCCGATCCCAACCCGAACAATCCCAGGAGCGGGACGCCTTTGCCCTCAGCACAGCCCTGCTGCCCCAGCAGCCCCACCTGTTGCTGGACAGGTACTGGCCGATCTTCTCCTGGTTGTTCCAGAGCAGGCGGTGCAGCGCCAGGACGTTGCCGTCGCTGATGAAGGACAGGCTGTGGTTGACGGTGTCGCTGGCCGGGCAGTCAGAGGCGATGTCAAGGAAAAACCTGCAATCCAAACCAGGAAGAGCCAGGAGTGTGGGAGGGAGCTCGGGCTGAGGGCACACGGGGCTCTCTCGGGGCGAGGGCCCCAGGCCGTACCTTCGCGCCGCGTCAAAGTTGCTCTTCACGAAGTCATTGAAAGGCCGCATGTGCTCCTCCTTCGTGAACAGCACGTGGTTGGCAATGCTCTGAAGGATCTAAAGGAAAAAAGGATGGCAAACACACACAAAGGTTTAATGTATTAACTGTTACAGTAATTAACACTGAAACATTTCTGCCTGTGAAGTTAAACTGGCACAGTTTATTTTCCCTGGTTGTCTTGAGGTCTCACAACAAAAGGCCAGTAAGTCAACTAAATAAAAATACATCCACATTCAAAGGCTTTTCTTTTGCACACTTTTAAATGCTAGCCAACCACTCCACTTGTTTATGAAGTTCACACTAGGAAAATAAATCATCTTTCAAACCACCAGTAACTTATTAACCACTTCTCTTAAGGCAGGTAAGTAAAAGCAGTAGCACACCCCTATTTAAAGAAAAATGTTTCTTGACATTTGGAATGGAGAATATGCACAGGCCACAGAATTTGTATGGCATCATTAAACCTTTTTTTAAAATTTTTTACAAGAAACGTGACCAAATGAGATTAAAGACAGGAAAAATCCCTTCCTTAGCAGCGAGAGGGACTTGATCACTGCTGGCTCTTGCTACCCTCACTGTGCTCACAGGAACATTGGTCTCTCTTTCCAATGAGAAGTTCAAGTGAAGGGCTGGAATTCCGCTCTCTTATCCATTATTTTGGCAAAGTGTTTGTCCCCATCCTTACGTTGCTGAGAGCCTGGACAATGCCACGATGCATAAACACAGCACAGGCGCTGCACTGCCAATGAACCTGATGGTTGTTACAAAAAACTCCGAGTGTCCCTCATGCTGGTCAAAGAGCAGTACTGAAGCACACAGAACAGAAAACACAGGCACTAAGAACCTGTCTGGGTTCACCTTAGACATGAGCTTGAGCCCCCTCTCGATGCGGGGCGGCGGTTTCTTGTCCAGGATGCCCGCCTCGTACGGGGACACGATGGCGGGGTTGATGAAGCGCAGGAACATGGCGCTGCCCACGGCCCCGATGCTGTTCTGAGGGAAGCGCTGGCTCACCACCTGTGCACGGACAATTACACACAACAGTCCTGCGTTTAGCAAAGGGAAAGGGCTGAGGAAAGCCCCGCACGGCAAGCCAAGCCTAAGCACTCTGTCCGCACCGCTCATGCTCAGCGCGCTGGAGCGGGACTCTCTTGCATCCCAGAGAACCAGAACAAGAGGGAAAGGAGCGGGGTCCCACAGCAGCTGCCTGTCCCTCAGCTGCTGCGCAGCTCCTGTGGCAGGGACACGGCTCCGGGGGCTCCTGGCTGTGTCTCAGAGCCGGCCCCACGCAGGGCCTGCCCCGGAGGGAACCCGGAGTGCCGGACCAGGCGTGCGCCGCCCGCCCCAACTCGGGAACGCCTGGCAGCTCTGGGGTCTGTGCATCGTAACTGCAGCACTGAGCCACGAGCCTCCCCAGCAGCAACGCTGCTGCTGCACAGCCTCAGGAGTGACTTTCCACTGGTGAGAGGGAGCTCTTTGCAGAAACACCCTTCAGAACCATCATCTGTCCACAGCGAGACAGAAGGAGCCAGAGCTGAGTGGCCAGGGCACCGCTCTGCCTACACAAACACTGTGTAAAACCACTGAGCAGATTGAAAATACTGTCCTTTGCCATCCAGGAAAAAAAAATCCTGAGAATGTTTTAAGAAAAAAGAAATCTCTTTTCTTTTAGGAAATCAACTATGCACTACTAAGAGAACACTTGTTCTTAGTTTATCTTTCATTAGACTTATAAAAGTTAAAGACAAAGTNAAGAAATCTCTTTTCTTTTAGGAAGTCAACTATGCATTGCTAAGAGGAGAGTTGTTCTTAGTTTATAAAAGTTAAAGACAAAGCTTCCTGACAAAAATAAAGTTCTTAGATATGCAACATGTGGTTCTATAAAACATCAGTATCTCTATGTGTATTTTGCAATGAGTAACAATGGTTAATCAAAATGAGTCAGATTCTTCTTTTTCACAGAATAAAATCAGCAAGCTTGGTACTATCATGTATCGTTTAAAATAAAAAAAAAAAATCCAAACAAATCCCAGTTTAGTAAAATACTTCAAAACGTAACAAATGCAATCTCAAATCATGCTGCTTAAACCAGACAAAGCCATTAGTACAAAATACACCGAGAATCACTTTGGTTCAGTAGCAACTCCAGTCAGTTACCTCGTGATGCAATTACTGATCTTTCCTTGTAAAATACGGGTTTGGCCACAGCTTTTGCATTTTAAACATGATTAGTATTCTGCTCAGTTACAGCAAAAATAAGAGAGTATTTAATAAAAGTTTAAATTTCCATTCTGCTTGATTCGTACTTTATATTTTGAGGCCACTGCCAAAGAAAAGAGTAAGTCTGAGCTTTTAAAGACCACGCTCTAAAGCAACCCACAGATCTAAACCCTAACACAGCGAGTTACTCAAAACGGGAAATCTGCTTTTCTCAGGAATAATACAAGTGCTGAAGTTGGGGTTTTCCTGCTTAATCCCAAAGCAAACAAAAGGAAATGTGTCAGAAACAAGTCCCATGAGGCTCCTTCCAGTACCCCACAAATATTAATTGTTCTCTGCCCAGGATGCAAGCTCAGGTTATCTGCCAGAGTGTTAAAGCAGCTCAACACACCCAGATTTTTCTCACAACCAAAGAAAACATTTTTCTTCCACAATTTTTTTTTAATTTGAAGATGGTGGCAAGGCTAGAAGAGTCAGAATATTAAATACTAAGCAGTAATGTTAAAAATGTCTCATTTACTCAAATAGGCACACAGAGAATATTTTAAATCTAACTTAATTCCAGTGTTAATTGAAATGAAAGCTATTTTGTGCCAGAATTAGTAGAATGATTTTACAGTGAGGTCAAATAGACTGAAGTGAAGATACTTTGAACAAACAGCAAAAGATTTCTGTTGTGCTTTGAAAGAAATGGCTAATAAAAAGGTCTCCAAACTTACTGATTTTTTGTTTTCCTTTTTTTCTTTTACGGTAGCTTTATTCAGTAGAGAGTGGCAAGTTGCCTACAGAACAGAGATGAGCACAAACAAGTCACAGCACCAACTACATACAGCAACAAAAAACCAATGTTGACTTGTACATAAATTACACAGTAAAATGTAACAAACATAACCAACGGAAAATGAAATATATAAACTAAAGACTGATGATGGAGTTTTTATTCCACAGTTTTATTACATCTTATTTACAAAGCACTAAATACAAAACAAGCAAATGTTGAATTTCAATCATTTCTACTATTTCTGGCTAGATTAAAAGGCAAACCACGTCAATGTGCTCATGACACACACTCTTGGGCCTTAAATGGTATGTTCAGCTTTCAAATGTATTTTACCATCCCCAAATAATTTCAATAGCACAAATAGTAGTGTTACACCTTTGAAGTACGTATTGCTTTTTAAATTAAATTTAGAGTTTTAAATCTTCCCAATGTTTCTCTGTGTGTCCTTCAATTTGGTTAGACCTGTGAACCATCAGGGTTATCACCACTGTGAGAGGCAACTCTGCCATAAAACACTCTCTGGAAAAAGGGAGGGAAGAAAAGCTACAGTCCGTGTTAATTTATTAGAGATTTCCAGATCAAGAGATCTGACTCGATTGTGCTTATTGCTGCATTTCACTGAGATGCAGAGGGACCCGCCAAGAAGGCTCCAGTTCTGTCCTGCTGCCAGCAGGGTCTGAGCAGAGCCCCAGCCCCTGAGCCCAGCTCCCGGGGGCCGGAGCTGCTCCAGCGCTCCCGGAGCTGGGAATCCCTGGGCAGCTCCGGCAGCACCCAGGGCTGGGAATCCCTGGGCAGCTCCTGCAGCACCCAGGGCTGGGACGGGCTGGGATGGGGCTGGGAGTCCCTGGGCAGCTCCAGCAGCACCCAGGGCTGGCTCCCAGGGCTGGGACAGGGCTGGGAGTCCCTGGGCAGCTCCAGCAGCACCCAGGGCTGGCTCCCAGGGCTGGCTCCCCGGCATCTGCAGCACTCAGCCACCTTCAGAGGGTCACACTGGCACTGGCAGAGCTTCCACAATTTCAGGATGGCACAGAATGACAAGCAAACACCCCAACCCAAACCAGGCGCCAGTACTCTCTGCTCTGCAAGCTGAACTGAAGCTTGTGCAGGACCTGTTCGTATTTACCCAGTGGCACCTCTGCCAACTCTCCCTGGGTAATTTCCGTGAGTGGATTCTGGGGCAGCTGTACACGCTCTGCTCACGGGGATACTGCAGCTAAAGGGAAGTTTCCACCTCGCTGTCATAGGCAAAGCCATGTGTGTTTGTGGGGGTTTTATGAGAGCCAGCAGAGGCTGTCTGCAGGAGCTGCTGTGAGCACGAGCTGCTCACATCACACTCCTGAACACACATTACCTGTGAGGAGCCAGGTGAGTCTGTCCCAGGAGCCAGTTATTGATGTTTCCAAAGGAAAACACTCACTGGGCTCTGTCCCAGACCAGAAACACCAGCCAGCAAAGACGCCAATATCCAGCTAAAGACACCGTTTCTGTGAGGTTGCTACAGCGATTAAAATCAGCTCCTAATCACGTACAGAACTCACCTGGTGAGCATTCTTTGCACATGGTTACTTTAGAACTCTAAGCATGGAAAACCACCACAAAACACAGTCTCATTTACTCTCACACTAGTGCCTGGGATGGAACACATTCACCTTTTTAAAAGGCAAGTTATCATATAAAAATCACTTATTTGGTTCTTATGACAAAAATGGATTAATGACCCCACATCAGATCTTCACTGTACCTTCTTTCAGATAAAGGCCCGACTCCTCAAAACTCTCTGGAATTTTAAGCACAGAATGACTTACTAACACTATTCGTGATGAACAAACACTTGCACAGAAACCTAGCTGTTACTAGGAACAGTTAAAGTAGTAAATATTGAAGCTAAATATCAGTTAATACCACTTGTGTATCTGCCAGTAAATCATCTCTTTTGAGAACAAATTACCCTTGTTACCACACACAGCAAAGGCAAAAATAAAGCCAACAGACTTGGAAAGGCTTCCACAGAAGAATCTCTGGGAATGCCTGCTGGTGAGCACGTTTTGGAAATTCCATTTCATGTAGGAATTACCAATGGTTTGCATAGAAATAATTTCTACCAATGTACCACTGAAATGGCAATAATCTGATACATCCTAGTGGCAGCATATAAACCTAATTCTGGGATGAGGTGTGGGAGAATGTAACATCCAAAAGCAGAAGGAACAACCGAGGCTGTGTGTGGTATTTTCAGTAACACTCAATTATTCTTCGAGTTGACATCTGTGACACTGTGGCCATGCAGGAGACCAACCTGCCCACCTCATTTCCTGAGTACAAAACCCAAACCCATCGAAAAGCCCCAAAGTCACTCTGCCACCAACCCAAACACAGCCACTGTCAGGAAGGGAAACCGATGGCTCCCGAGGCTTTTACAGAGCTGGGAGAGCAGAACGAGGCTCAGCGTCTGCACTCCTGGTCCAGTGTGAGGGCTCAGGAACAAGCCCAGACCTCAACAGCCACAACACTCATTCCCTGCTCTAACTCCTGGGCTCCGGGCATCACACAGCTGCCCTGACCACCCCAGCACTCCCTGCAGATGCGACTGGGCAGGATTTTTGTCACTCTTCAGTTCACACAGGTCAGAAAATCCTTTTACTTGGCTTTGCTTTAGACCTGAACACAGATTATGGCTGAAGGGCCAGACTCAGCTCTTCCAGAGCACCTCAGTGAGACCACAGCTCCACCAGGCACAGCATTTCTGTGACAGTCCTCCAACTGGACTGGCAACTGCATTCCCAGTGAGCTCCCAGGGAACTCCTGCTCGGATTTTTAGCAACAGCTGAATCCATCAGAAACACATAAAGAGACCCAGCAGGACACTGGGACAGAGCAGAGGAGGTGGGATGGAGGTCAGGGTACTTCCAGTCACCTCCTGGTTGCCAACCCAGGCCTTAGAACACCACTCAGCCCCCACCTCCAGACTGGTGTTTTTTAACAAACGTCTCGGAAGAGTCTTTAGAGATGCCCCCTGTGTACAGCACCAAGCTCCAAACTGCTGGAATTCCACAAACCAACCCCAAAGCTCAGGGGCGGGCAACCACTGCAGGCATACCTGGTATAAACAATGGCACACACTGCGCAGCTGGGGTGGGAACTCCGAGGAGGAATTAATGATTGCCTGAAAAAACTTGTCTGTCATTTGCAAGAGACTCCGCTGGTTCTCCTCAAGGCTTTCTGTGGGCTCCAGCCTGAAACAGACCCACACAGGTATGACCAGCAATCGAACACGACACAAGCTGCGCTTACATCCTCGGTAAGAACCTCAGCGCCTCTCTTCCTTAGGGAAATACTTTACACAAAAGTTTCCATCATCGCTATTTTAAACCACGTAAGGTACAAATAAAAGGTCACGTAAAACTCAGTAATGAACAGACAGCTGTAGGGGGGATTCTCTCACCCCATTTCACACAAACACATGCACCATTCCAACTGATAACTGCATTATCAGTTTCATAATGGTTTATCTGGAAGGAATTTTTGAGGTAGACACAGATACTTGATGGTTAAATTATTAATTAGAAGGTCTATCTTTGGGTAAGCTACTTAAGAGATGAATACTTATAATTTTTCTAAACAGGGCTGCAGAGACAATTAATGTGTCTGGAAAAGTGAGAGGTATAAGAGAATGAAAGCACGAGGAAAATATCTGCCACAGGGAAAAAGGAATCCTGTTACACACAATGAGTGGGAATCGTGTTCACAGATAAACGCGTGTGCTGCCCGCCCTGAATCTCAAACCTTGTTGGATCCACCTCAAAGCTGACATGCTGCCACTCGGGGGACGTGATCACCGTCCGCAGCAAAGGCTCCAGCAGCTTCTGCAGGTACGTAGCACCATAGACCTGGGAGCAGGGAACAAGAGCAGAGGCCACGCTGACACAGCAGCTCACAGGAATGCTGCAAACTTCTGGCAGCTTTCAACAGCCTGGAATCACTTGATCGGTTTTGGCATAACCCAAATTCCTGTAAAACTCGGGTTTGCAAATTATAGTCTCACCTCTGGACACAACTGAGATCAATTTCTACAGGTATTTTAATTAATTTCCAATTTAGAGAAAACTAACAACCGTGCTAACCAGCAGGGATTCTTTCTTAGAGCACTGACTCCACACTTCAACTCTGTTTGTACACAACTTTTGAAACTGAAATGGGAGCACAAACAAAACCTCGGAATTTACCAGGATCAGTCTTCCAGCTGGCACTGGCCCAGAATCACGCACATAATTGAACTGGTCGGAAAGGCAAGAGGTCAGTGCCAGGGGGATGCCTACCCTTTAAGGGCCTGAGCACAAGTTATCTACAAGATTCAGTTCATGCAATGTTAAAACACGAAAAGAAAACTCCCTACTTAACAGATGTGGGAGCAGAGACTAACTCAAACTGAGACTCAAAGGCAACTCTGTATGGTTTTCATAGAACCCCACAGACTGGCAGCTTTGTATTTTCATATTACGAAACTTTTCCTGCTATTGAAGAGATCTGTGGCAGAGAAAAAAAACGAGAAAATGTACCTTAAAACAGAAAGTCATTATTTTACTGGCTAAGCTGTTTCCTCGGAAGAGAGTCTGCATGGAGTCTGCCAGCTCGACCTCCTTTGAGAACATATTCCAGAGGAGCTGGTAGAGCAGGTGCCGGGAATCAAAGAGCGTGACCAGGACACGAGCCAGCTCATCCTGCAGGGGAGGAGGAAGAGTTAATGTGACTCGCAGGGAGACAAGACAAGTAGGAAACCCAGCACTATGAGAAAAGGACCAAGCACTTTGCAATAAAGCTCTGTGTCTGCTACGGGGCCTGGCAGGTAAATACCGAATGACACAAACACAATCTCTCTGCAAACATCTCCTACTGCTTGTCTAAAAATCTGCCTCGGGATACCCAGCCATACAAATTCGCAATGGTTATCCAGACACACAAGCAGTTACTCTGCTGTGTAACAAATCCCAACTCATCCTGCTAGAATCTAGAAGAGCAAATACAATTCCGTGTGTCTGCATTACAGCACACACCGCCTGGAATAAATAACCAGCCCAGATGCATTTATTTTAATAACTGTATATAGAACCATTCCTAGACATTAACTAAAAATTTACTACAAAAATGCAGTTTATTGTTAAATCTGAACTTAGATTCAGTACACATTTTAAGAACACACTGAGAGGCCAGCTATCATCAGTGGTAGCTCTATTCTCTCTGTACCAGACTGTTGTTGCACTACCTTTTATTTCAAGTCTTATTATTTTTAAAAAATGTAGGAAACAAAATGCGCGAATCGACTTACCCACTGAGAACAAGGCACCACATTGGCTAAAGCCATGGCAATGGGAAGCTCCCCTTGGTCCCCCATCATCGTAACCAACTCCACCAGTCTCTCAAACCGATCCGCCAGCACCGTTTCTGCCAAGGTGTCAAACTCTGTGCCCTGCTGCAGAATTTTGGTGAGCACCTCCATAAAGGTGGCTCTTGTCTGGAGGTCTTTGTGATAGCCCAGGCCTGATGGAGAGAACGCAGAGGTGCTAAGGAGGATGTGAGGGCGCGGGGCAGAGCCCAGCGTCCGGCGGGCAGAGCCGCGCGCGGGGCGTTACCTATGGAGTGCATGAGGCCGCTGTCCACGTTGGCGTTGAGCAGGTTGGACATGGCCAGCACGGTGCAGTGGCGCAGCGACGCCAGCCTGCGCGACATCCCGCGCTTGCGCCCGCCCGCCGCCGCCCCGTCCTCCTCCGCCTCGCTGCAGTCGTTCAGCAGGTTCATGAACAGCGTGAAGTACCTGGGGACAGGTCCGGATGGTCACACGCGCCTGCGCGGCAGCCAGAGCACGACAGATCCCCCAAAACCCCACCCATGGCAGCCAAGGGACAACTGATCCCCCTAAACCCCACACACAGGAACAAACATGAAACAGATCCCCCAAAACCCCACCCACGGCAGCCAACACACAATTAATCCCCTCAAAACCCCACTCACGTGAGCAAAAGCAAAACAGATCCCCCAAAACCTCACCCCCATCCTGAGGAGCCCCCTCGCAGCACAGCCCAAACCCTGACTGTGCTCCAACAACCCCACTGTGTCCCAAACTGGGTGTGCACACTGTCCCCAGCACTGGTGTGCCTCTACCCACAGATGTCTTCAAAGAGAGTTTACATTTCATGGATAAAAATAAATGGAAATACAGTACTNAAAACCCCATCCCACAGCAGCCAAGGCACGACAGATTCCCCAAAACCCCATCCACAAGAGCAAACAAAACAGATCCCCCAAAACCCCACCCACAGGAACAAACATGAAACTGATCCCCCAAAACCCCACACGTGGCAGCCAGTGCACGACAGATCCCCCAAAACCCCATCCCACAGCAGCCAACACACGACAGATACCCCAAAACCCATGGATAAAACTAAAGGAAAATACAGTGTCAAACCGAGCTAATCCCTGCCATGACTGAAACACACATCTGCATTAAGCAGAAACAAAGCCAAGTTTTCTAATTATTTTCTAAATGAAAATGCTTCCATAAACCTACAAGGCAGAGATTTTGAAATGGAATATAGAAGAGGTAATTCCTGTTGGGATAATAAAATTATTTCTGCTGAAGAAAAAAAGTTTGTAATAAAGGTCACGTAGTGCTTCTGTTTAGAGTGATTGTATAGAAAAATAGTTAAAAGTCACTATTTACTTGAGAAATAATTGAGATTTTGCTTCCATCAACTCGACACCGTCTCCTTCTTCAGGCTGGAGCGGAAGCCCAGCAAGAAGAGAGACCACAGCTTCCATACTGGCCTGGTCCAAATCTCTGAAAAATAAAATTTAACAAAATCTTATCGCTCTAACTGCAGATGAAAAATAACATTTTTAATAATAAAAAGTTATTCTATTACAGTTCTATCCATCATAAAGAAAGCTCTTACATTTTGTGATACAGGTTCTAAATTAGAAAATGTATTAAAAGGAGACAAGCCATTTAAGACTAAGCATTAAACATAATTCTGCTGCTCACCACCAAAGCTTCAGTTTCAATATTTGTCTTTTCCTTAACATTATTATTGTTACAGGAAGCCCACCATGCCAGCTCATCCACGGGTATCAAATGCCACCTGGAACTCTGTCACAGGTGAGGAGTGGCCCTTCTTACCTGGTCAGGCACTTCACATCCTCGTCTGTTGCTTGATTAGACGTTCCCATCACCCAGTCTGTCAGATATTCCACCATTTTGTTCCTGTCACACATAAACAGATTGGTTTCGCTTTGTTGGGTTTTTTCACTGTGGTTTTGTTTGATTTTTGGGGTGGTTTTTTTTCAAACACACTTACTACTGCTGGCATCATTCCCAATCATTACAAACTCAGTGTAAGAACTAATTTGAAGCACCACACACTGAAGATGAACTGAACTAATTTTATTAGACCAAATAATACCCCAGTCTGTGTCACACATTAAATTGTTACATGTGTTTAGTTTCACCACAAACAAAATAATATTTTAATGCAGCACCGGGCTCAGAATCATTCTGAGGACAAAGACAAGGGAACTATCCCTGTACCTATATCCCTACACTGCTGTGACAGAGTTTGGGTTTCTATTTTTAACCATATAACCAAAGAAAACCACACTTGCCCGCAGCACACCACCCTAGAAGTTACACAGAGCCACCCTTACCTGAATTTCATTTCTTGACAAAATGAAAGGTCATCTCTCCTTTCCATCATCACTTCTACCAACTGGCAGAGCTTCGTTTTGATTTGAATGGCATGGACCAGATTTCCAAGCACACGCACATACCTGAAGAAAAAGCAAAACAATTAATTAAATACTTTGTGCTACTTCACTTCCTCCCCCTCCAGTAAGCCCCTGCATCAGTAGCAAATTTCTTCCGGCCAAAGAAGTTTTCTGTCGGTGAAATCTGAACAGAAATCTGCCCTTCAGCTGCCCTTTAACCACTGCCATCAATGGACAGAAAAGAAACCAGGAATGCCTACGGGAATAGGGCCAAGCTGTGGAATGGCCACTTCTTTAAAAAACAAAAGTCGCTCTCCAGCAATGCACTTTATGCTACAGAACCAATCTCTGCGATTACTGAAGTTGTCAGAACCATAAGGAGGATCAGAAAATCAGCTGCTGCTCCTCCATGGACACAAGAAATAAAAATACAAACTAGAGGCTCCAGCTCACTTCTTAAACGTAATGCCTGTGCACAGGAAGGCGAAGAGGGCTCCTTACCTGACCAGATTCAGCATCATGGTCTCAATGCTCGCTTGTCCGAGGTGTTCCGAGCTCCCTTCTGTGTGATTGTCAAGCAAATTCTTCATTATAGCAATGGTTTGCTCTACAAATTGTGTGTTGGTGTCAGTTAACAAGACCTACAGGATGAAAATTTCTGGTCTTAATTTTTTACACATAAAACAAAAAAAAAAAAGAGTATTTGCCAAATACACTGCAGCATTTCAAAAATCTCATGGACAAACACTTTTCTAGCTGAGAGAACTCCAATATATGTCAAGATTCAATATGTGAACTCTGCCAGCCATAAGGATTCCACAAACAATCTCACAGATTCTGCACTCGAGAGCTCACTAATTCAAGAATGTTAAATACAGCCTGGAATCACACGTGCTGTGATGATCCCTCTGCTCGCCCGGGGTATGCCCAGAACACAAACAGGGACCCATTTCAGCCACTGGGGGGAAAGACAGGACTGACACAAATGTGAATCGCCACTTTACCTGTCCTTGAGAATCGAAGAACTTGCTGATGGTGTTCTTGAGCTTGTTGAAGAGCATTGGATAAAGCACTGGGCTGAGCTCCAGCCCCACCAGGTCTTTGATGTTGGTGCGTATCTGCAGCCCCACCTTCTCGTGGTTGCAGACCATCAGCGTGAGCAGGCGGTCGATGAATTTGCTGACCGGGGTCTCCACGTTGCCCTCGGTGGACACCATGGAGATCATGGAGCCCTTGCGCTCGTTGAGGGGGCCCATGGGGGGGCTGTAGGTGGCCAGCCCCGCGTTGCTGCGGTGCTGCAGGCACACCCCGCCCAGGGCGCACAGGAACCCCGTCATGTTGATCCACTCCTGCAGCGACTCCGTGTCCGACAGGTCGATGGAGCCGCCGCCGCTGACGTGCGACATTCGCCGCTTCACGATCGTCTTGTGCAGGCTCTCGGTCACCTGGGACACAAGGGCCGTTTGCTACGTTAAAATTCCAATTCCTTAAGATAAATAAGCTTAGAGACTTATTTTGAATTTCTAAAGGTTGAACCAATGGAAAAATGCATAGTCACCTGCCCATCTTCCATTTTGGTCTTTGGATAGTTAAGGATTAGTTTTGTAGCTTGTTCCCATTTTGCATGAGTATCCTCCCAGGCCTGAAAGGAGACAGGTGGAGATTTAACTTCAAACTACTTGTGGCAACAGTATTTCTGTGTTTGTTTTTTCAACATGCAGGCAGAGCATAGGAAGTGAGAAGCCAGCTCACCTCGGTGTTGCCTGCGGTGGGGTGTTCGATGCGCCTCAGTAACGCCATCACTCTCTTCTGAAGAGCTGCTCTCCCTGCACAGGGCGCAGAACATTGAACCAAGTTCTCTGAAAACCCACCCACATCAACTTTGTGATCTTTGAAAGTAACTACTGAATTAAGAGGAGCACATCCCCCTTGAAGTCTTTAGAAAGGCAGCTTCTTGTTACACGACTGTAAAATCCTGAGCTCAGTCAACCAAATTCCTTACACTTTCTAGCAATTCTACAATTGAGATATTTCAGGAAAAGCCAGAGCATTATGGAATCAAGAACCTCAAGCTGTTTAAAGAACCCAAACGCAAGTAGGAGTCTTCTGTCCAGGTACGAAGTTACTGTAACTGACTCAGGACTCTTACCTGTTGACATCATGTTGCTCACAGACGCAAACTCCATGAAAGTGTTGTAGTTCGGCAAAAAGTTATGCACCGAGACTTCATCCACTCCGCATCTGATGTCGGCCTCCTCGCAGAGGTGCCGGAAGCAGGACATGGCCACCAGCACCGCCTCGATATCGGGGCTCCACAGGAACATGTACAAGGCCACCTCCAGCTTGGTCTGCGCTTGGCGGCAGATGGGCGTTCCGCTGCAGCCCGCCGCGCCTTCCTGGGGAACACACGATTCCCGCGCGGGGAACGCTGCTCGTGAACACGGCAATTCCAGCGAAACCCAGCCCTGCCCAAACCGGGCCTGAAACTGCTCTTGTTCTAGCGGGAAAAAGCCACTCTACGCAGGATCACAGCTCTTATAGGCTGTCACAAGGGGTGCTGTTTGCAATCCTAATCAAAAAATATTTGCCAATTTTTGCTTCACTTTAACTGAAAAAATGTGACTTTGTAAAGTCTGAAATGTCGTTTTGAACCAGCATATTAAATACATACATTATTTAGGAGACATAAGTCTTTTCCTCCTTACAAATAATTAATTTTATTTTCAAAAATTACTCTAAAAGTAATTTAATTTCTACTTGCCCACAGATTTTTTTTCTCGAGTATTAAAATTAACTATTGACATATCTTACTTACCATGGAAGAATTCCCCTTGCCTTTCCTGAGGGTAGCTCCTGGTGCACAGCGCATCATTTCATCGTGGTCAAGAGAAATCTGACTAGTTCCACTTCCAGAGACATCATAAAGGAACAGGAAGTGGCAGGAGCTCCTATCTGACTGCTATAAAGAGAGGGGAGAAAAAGAATTTCTCAACTGATATTTTATAAGAGTAAAAGGCATAGATTTGAGGAAGATAAAAAGCTCTTGGACATCTACACAATACTTTTCCACTGCTGCTCTCAGGGCTTTATCAAGTTCCTCACATCAATGGTATCTCAGACTGGTATTTCCCATTAAGAAATATATTATTTGATACTTTAGGAATATCAGAAAGAAGCAATTCAGAATTCCGGGACTGAGAAGAACACGAGATCCAAAAGGCAACGTTTATTTCATCCATGAATATGTGTATTTTACCATAACTATCTTCCCTCCTCCTCACCTTGGGGACTATTTCCCTGTATTAGGCAAAGAGGCACAAGGCACAGGTTTCTGTGAAACATTCATTTTCCAGGCAAGTACAGCAACCTGTGCAGCTAAAGAAAAAAAACCAAAAATCCCAGACCTAACTTTGGTTAGCAATTCTAACCAAGGTGCCTCGCAAAGCAGAGAGGAAACCAGAGAACAGAACGTGTAGGAGTAGCTACGAAATCCCTTCCGATCAAAAATAACCTGGTAAATGAAGGAAGCGACAAAACAGAGAACAGTTCATGCTAACGATCCTAACGGGGAGATGGTGATGTTCACTTACTTTGTTTTTTAGCAGGAATTTATTCCTACAGATGAGAATCTCTCGCAGCCACTTGAGGATTTCTGTGCTGCTGAGCATCTGATGACTTGTGAGCTTCTTGCAGATATAAAAAAGCATTTGTGAACTGCAGCAAAACGAAATTCAGCATCAGCCTTCTGAGCGAGCACCAGCCCCGCTGGAGGTACCACACTGCACTGCACACAGACACAGCACTCGGAACAGCGCTGCAAACCCTGCCCTGGGCTCCCACAGCTCCGGCAGAGCTGAGGGGTGCACGGAAGGGCCGAGCTCCCCGGAGCCGTCCCGAGGGGGGCTCAGCCCAGGCTGACCCACAGGAGCCCAAGCCACACTCAGAACCCACAAGCCCAACCTGCTGGTGCTGGTAGCCAACCTCCTCCTACGCTGCTGTGCCCTCCTTCCATCAAACATCACCACAATTCACATCAGATCACCAAATATTAATTTTTAAACTTTAATTATTTAGTTTACGTAATTCTTAGAATTCTGAGTCTACAGATTCCTATTTTTTGGTTTAGCATTTTGCGTAATTTTGATTCTCCTAGCACTTTATTTTCCTTCATATTCTCTAAGAAATCAACC
The DNA here is from genome assembly GCA_013400735.1 of Pomatostomus ruficeps. NCBI lineage: Eukaryota > Metazoa > Chordata > Aves > Passeriformes > Timaliidae > Pomatostomus > Pomatostomus ruficeps. Next base: position 37,525 of record VYZT01058143.1, on the reverse strand, counting down.
ACAACAGCTGCTGTGAAGTTATAAACTTTAATGAATTATAACTTTAATGAATTAAGTTTCTCTATAAATATACAGGAAAGACCGATGGAGATTGCAGGTCAGGGCAAGCTATCCCCTTCCTAGGTGAGAGCTTCAGAGTCAAGGTTAGCAAATCCACACTTCTGGACTTGCTCAGTCCGAAAAGGATGAAACAGAATTTAAAAAGTAGCAAACATTTGAAGGAGGGTGAAAATCTCTAACTTTTCAAACTAATAGTCATTTTTACACCTTAATATCCATTGAAGAGTCATTAAGGGAGCAGAAAAATGTTTGTTATGTTTTTGTTATATTTGTGTAGTGCAAGAAGATACAACTTTTCCATGAACACACAGAATAATTCTGACTGCAGGTTCCTGCTGTTGTTGGAAAGCTTTCCCAAAATACTCACAGCTATTCCAAAAAAGAAGACAAATCAAACCAGCTATTTCTCTCATTTATGGAGGTTGATTTACATACCTGATCTCCCAGAAGGTTTCTATAGGAGCATCAGGATTCCACAAGTCAATGCTGTCCAGCTGGTGCAGAACCAGCAGGGCCTAAAGCCGAAGAGAATTTCACTTAAACACTGAAATCTACAGAGCACCTGAGCACAGGCAGAGAAATAGGTGCAGTCACACAATCACCACACTGTTTTAACAACAAAAGATACAAAAAGCATTTTTTATAGAAGAGCAAGAGTTCATTGTCAGTCTGTGCCAGCAGTATTTCACTCCAGTCTTTACTCCCCGCTCATGCTCAGACCCCGAGGCTTTCCCTGGTATTTCTGTGTGAAGCCACGCTGGACACACAGACACAGACACACAGACAGACACAGCTGGAAGGACAGGCTGCGGCCCTGGCAGTGGTGCTGCTCACCTCCATGGCCTCCTGGGCGATGTCGGGCATGCTGGACTGCGGCACCAGCTGCACCAGCCCCGTGATCAGCTCGGCCGTGCTGCCCTGCGAGTCGGGGCCCTGCTTCCTGGGGTTCTGCAGGAACACACCAACACGGGGTCAGCTGCACAACCCCACTGCTGACAGCTCCTGCAGCACTCCCGGCGCTGAATTAGGGGGATTTCGGGATCTTTCAGAGAATCTGTCACTTTATTTTTAATCCGTAACACGCCTTGCATATCATGTCTCTGACAGAACTGGAGTATTTTTATATTAAACCACCACAGGCCTGAGAAAATGGAAGATCTAAGACAGTACTCATTGAAATGATGACTAATTTCCAACCCCCTTATTTTCATTTTCTTCTATTCCCCTCTCCTTCCCCCACCTTCCCCTTTAGAGTCACAGAACTTCATGCTCCCTCTCATTGTGTTGCTTTGATTCTGTAAAGTCTCCTCCAGTTTCCTTTTTGTTCTTTTTCCTTTAAAACCGCAGGAGCATCATAACCAGAGAAAAAGATGAGTAGGAAGTGTCCTGGATGGCCGAGTGACCATTCATTTTTATTCATTTACTGGCTTCAAAAGTAAATTCCACTACGATTGAACAGCAGGACGGTAGGATTTACTTACACACAGCAAAAGCTTTGGATCTGCATGGATCAGCTTCACCAAGGACAACAGCAAGAACTTGTAGCTTCTGGTTTCCAGATCTGTGGGTTTTTCTTTAAATTTAAGGCTTGTCATTTTCTCCTTAAATGTAAGGCTCTGATGGAAGCAAAAAAACCACAGTCCTTGTCAGGAAGGTAATCAAACATAACAGTTATAATTAAACATCTTATGAAATGTATTGCTTTCATCATCTATAATCCAAGATAAAGTTTAAAAGTATACAAAACTCAAGCATAGTTGCATAGCCTTCTACTTCAAAATCCCCTCTCTCACAGGCAATCACTTCATTACATCTTTAAAGTTCCCTTAGCAATTATTTCAGTGAGCTGCACGTGGACATTAGAAAATTTTTTGCTAAGAGACAAACTGTGGTGAAAGAAAAGTGGAAAAAGGACCAAAAAGAATTTCTGGGTATTTCTCTGGTCTGAGATGGAAATAAAAATAAACTTTTCCAACTCGTTCTGAGTACATGAGAGGGAATTTTTTCCAAAGGCAAGATGACGTCTTTATTTTTTGCTACAGCCCCAGGTCAGATGTTTGAATGTTCACCTCAACAACCTCTGGAAAATGAACTTTCCGGTTCTGAAAGGCACACGGGGCATCGCTTAAATATAAAAATGATCTGCCTTCAGCTGAAAAACCAGTGAACTACTTGTACGTTTTGAACAAAAGGAGAAAACCTAGGTTGAAATCATCTTCAAGGTAACTGATGAGGTATGACATCGTATGATTAAATTCTACAAGAAATTAGGACCTCACGCTATTTCAATAATTAGTTACTGTGCAAATATATGGAATAAAACCTACCAGAAAGCATCTGATCAAGAAACCGGCAGCACAGTGGTGGAGATAACTAACTCTGTGCTAAGCCTCAGCCTGCCACAGTTCAGGGGCTTCCAGGAGATGTTTCTGTGGAGCCACTTATTGCCCTCACACAACCCAAACTAAAGCCTGGCAGTGCCAAAGCCAGGCCAGGCCCTGGGAATACCCCGGGGAGCCGACAGACACACGGGACAAGGACAGACGTGGAGGAGACCAACAGCAGTGAGTTCAGGCTGGAAATCAGGACACGGCTCCAAACCAGAGCGGGGGCACTGGGGAAGAGCCTCGTGCTGGGCACGGAACCAACAGGGCCCTGCTGGGGGAAGGAGCTCCAGCAGCGCTGCCAGGGCTCCCTGCAGCCCCCGGCCGGGGCCTGGCGGGCTCTGCGGGTAACTATGCACAGAAAAGTCAGCGCAAGGAAGGGCTTTTCTGCGGTAGTTACGGGTCATACTTACAGCAGCAGAGGCCCAGGGCCATGCAAAGCAGGGGCTGGCGGGCGTCTGACCACGTGGGCGACAGCAGCCAGGCAGAGGGAAAGTGAGAAGCAGAAGACAAAGCACCACCAGTCAGAGCAGGGCTATTGTCAGGGCAACTATTCTCCAACAGATGAACACACACAGGTGAGAAGCAAGTTAAACACGGCGTAGCTTTCAACCAAAAGCATTGTGCTCATTTCCTCTCCTTTGAGAAGCCCAACAGGAGTATTTTTATGTCTCATTTTAGGCTTTCTAAGCCAACCCACCAAGACCACTTGCCACAGCAGAAGTCCTCAAGGAACGTTCAGAGGAGAATGCAGCAACACAGCTGTGTGTGGACTTACGAGAAGAATTTGGAAGAACTACAAATCTGAATTCACTCAACTTTTTCTCCAAGACAGCCAAGAATATTGAGTTTATTTCATAATGGTTCAAAAATCTTTTCCTTTGTTGCTGTCCCCAAGACCAAACAATCAACTTGCTCAACATAAAGCAAGACAAATGAACGTGCCAATCATGGTAAAAGCATCGCAGTTTTCAGCGATTATCTTCCCATACAGAATGCTTTGGTTTTTCACATTAAGCAAGGATGGACATGTTAGCTGGCTATTCACAGAGCCAGAAAGCTTAAAATGGACAGTTAGCCACAGAGGACAGTTACAGGAGAAATACTTGTATGGTGTCAGTTTAAAAGCAGCAGGAAAACTGAGAGACATCGAACTAGGAACAGCCAATCCCCCAACATGGAGCACGTGTGGCTCCCCGCTGCTCTGGGGGCCCCCCCACGCCTTCCCCCCCGGTTTCCAGTGCAAAGGTGACCAAGAGGAGGGCGGGAGGCGCCTTACCGGGGTCATGCGGATGGCGGGGTGCGCCCCGCAGCCCTGCATGGCACGGTGCAGGGTGTCGCTGAACATGCTGCGCAGCTCCACGGCGTGGCAGTACACAGCGTCGATGCGCGGCCACCAGTCCAGTGCCGACTGCAAGGGAAGGGCACGCTGACACTGACACCCGTGACCAACCCTCACCCGAGTGTCTGCACAGTGACCGGTCCTGACACCGAGCCACAGCCCTGCGGTGTGACCAACCCTCACCCGAGTGTCTGCACAGTGACCAGTTCTGACACTGAGCCACAGTGCTGGGGCCGCTGCAGTGTGACCAACCCTCACCCAAGTGCTCTGTGCTGGGACTGGTTCTGACACAGAGCCACAGCCCTGCCCTGTGACCAACCTTCACCTCAGTGTCTGCACAGTGACCGGTTCTGACACCAAGCCACGGAGCTGTGACCACTGCAGTGTGACCAACTCTCACCCGAGTGTCTGCACAGTGACCAGTTCTGACACCGAGCCACAGCCCTGCAGTGTGACCAACCCTCACCCGAGTGTCTGCACACCGGGACCAGTTCTGACACCGAGCCACAGCCCTGTGGCCGCTGTAGTGTGACCAACTCTCACCTGAGTGTCCGCACGTTGGGACCGCTACGTTCATTCTGCGTGCCCATCATCAAACCCATAACCAACCCTCACCCGAGTGCTCTGTGTGCTGTGACCGCTACGTTCATTCTGCGTGCCCATCATCACACTCCTAACATTCCAATGAGCTGCAGCTGAAGCAACCGTTCCCGCCTATCCGCTCACTGCATCCCTGCCTCCTGAACAGGCACCAACCCCGAGATGTTCTGCGCTCACAGGTGCAGAAGGGAGTGGTGCATTTCAGGATGCAGGCTGCTAGAAGGAATACTTCAGAACAGCGTGCACTCAATTCACTGAGACACGCTAAACAAAATGGAAAATTGGCATTTTAAGTTCTCGATAATATGTCAAAAGCTGTATTGCCAGAGACCATACAACTCATTTGTCATTTACAGTAGAGTTATACTGGAACCCGAGCGCTCACACTGGGAATCCCCTGGTGGACAGCAGGAGCAGATCTGCATGTCCCTCCCCAGCAGCAGGCAATGCTTCCTGCATGGATATGAGCGACGAGGTTGGGTCTGCTATCCAAATTGTATTCACTAAGCAGATATTGATCTGAACAGAAGCCCCAGACCACCAGGCTGATGAAATACTGCCAGAACTTACGTTTGTGATGATTCGGTGGAGTGAATTTACCAGCACATAATGAAATGTTGATGGGGAATTCTGTGCCAAGCAGATCTACAATAAAAATACATAAAAGCCACTTAGGAACATCTTTGTCTTTGCCATCTTTCTTATCACCCTGAGTAACATTCTGGAGCCTTTTTATTAAATTGACAAAGCTGTCAAATCTGAACAAGAGAAGCTTAATCAGCTGTGAAAAGATTTATCAGAACATGCAGGGATTTATTACTAAGGGATATTTATACAGTTGAACTCACTCATGAGCTTCAAGCTGCTGTTAGCACAGCTTTTATAACTGACAGGTCGTCAATAGTAGGTAGAGAATGACTTCCCATAAGCAGTGTTCTCACCTTGAAGTGTTGGTTATTGTGAGGATTTATGCGGAAGCAGGAAACCAAGCAGTCAATCATCAGGTCTACATCTGCATTCTGATTGCCTCTTGAAAAAGGTTTGCTTGGGTTAAACAGCAAATTCTACATAATTCAGAAAAATATAAATATATAAATCAGATATCAAGGTTATTCTTGGGATACAAAGCTTTCCGTTGAAAAACATTGGTATTCAATTAAGAAGAAATTCAAAGTTCACTTCATTGTTTTAGAATTCAAATTTCTTCACTGCAATTAGGAAACAGACATTTTTACCTTAAGATCTACTACCATGGACTGCACCAGCAGGAAGATGACGGAATTATCTTCCCAGTTGATGTAGGTAGATGCTTTGCACAGCTTAACACAAGCAATAGCAGCACTTTCAGTCAGCTGCCTGCTCCCACCGTGTCCTGCCAGGGCCTTCCTGAGATTGTCCAGGAACAGCTTCTGCAGAGTTCAAACCAGAACAGTTATAACCTGTGCCGCTGCGACGGCAAAACCCAGCTGGATGCAGCACTCTGGAGAAATCCTGTCTTTGTTAGGGACATTCCCTGTGACCGACCCGGGGCAACCAGGATGGCACAAGAGGTGGCTGTTCACTCTGCTGCAGCCACATCAGGCCCAGCAGGGGCTGTAACTGAGGGCTCACAGCCCCTGCAGACCCCAGAACCTCCCCGCACAGCCAACCAGCAGAAGGCTCCGTCTGCTGCGGGCGGAGGAAATCACAGCGATTCAAATCTCCAAGGAGATGGGAAAGTTCTGAAATAACATTGTTTGGGACATACTATCGGTATGAATTACTGACAGGGAAAGAACATATGCAAGGTGAGAACTTAACAAGAGTGCATAAATTTACATATGGAATCACACTGTGCTCTTTAAGGGGGAAAGACAAAATTAAATATCCCGGAAATACAGAATCAGCAAAACCAAGCATCCACTGGGAACCAGAGCCAGCATTCAGATCCTTCTCTTACCTTGTTCATTTTAGTTTCCTCCACCACATCCTTTGCTATATCTTGGATTATCTCTGGACACAGGACCAGGAGGATGATCTGCAGCGGCCACACTGCTGCTTTACGTTTTGTGCTTTCAGCAAAGCCATCCACTAAATCAAACAGCTTCTCGGCACAATCTGCACAAAACAGAAGCCCAAGTTCAACACCAGTTTTATCTACGAAGAGGCAAAGAACAGGCATAAAAGAGCAGAGGGATAGTTCCACCTACACAGAAGGAAAGTTCTGGTTTGCACATTACTGACATGCTACTGGGGATCAAATGGTCTCAACCCAGTTAAAGACATGGTTTACCTGAAAATATAAATTCTCCTCTCTTTTTCACTAGAGACAAGTAAAGGTGATGTTCTCTAAGTTTTTACCCTGTATCAGGATGAAAAATATACATTTAAAGAGTCTCCATCTTTTGGGGTTTATTTGTGTTGTGAAGCACAAAATGAATCTCTTTAATAGGGGAGTCAGGAAAGAAAAGAGACAGGAACGTACCCTTGCCTGCCCTGACAAAGGCTGACAGAAATGTGTTAATTTGCAGGCTGCAGGAGGAGCAAAGAGGGCACAAAATGCGAGTGGATGCATTTGGGGATGGCTGAGAAACCAACCTTGAACAGTGCCATGTGCAATGCCTTACCAGCCATGTCCGTCTGGGGGGTTTGGTACAGCTTTGTGAACTCGTCGGGATAGTTTTCCACCCAGTTCCAAAACGCCTGCACATAATGGAAAACACCTTCACATTCCAGAGCTTCAACAGCTTTACTGAATTACACATTTAAACAAAGACAGGTTTTATTCTTGATTCTAATCACTCAAACTTTCTTGCAGTACATATTTGCATCAAAGGGAGGCATCGATTGCTATTTTATAGTGGATTAGTGAATTGTAACTATTCCTAAACTAGGAGAAAGTCTGCAAATAAGCAATGAAACAGAAGTATTGAACACTCACCTTCTCCAGACTGTTGATAACAGCTAACTGAGCTACTTTCTTCAGGGCTTTAAACTTGAATACAGTCTCTGTGAAGATAAAACATTTCTGCATTCAGAACAAAACCTGTTCTAAAAAGCAACACAGGTTATAAAAGACGTCTGAAGTGCAAAGCGATTTTCAAACCAATGTTTTTATACTACTTAACTACTGTTAAATACTTCAGTAAATAAGTGACTGTTTGGAGTAGAACAGCAATAAACCCCAGACAGACCAATTGCACCGTGTCATCTCTGACTAGGCAGATTCAAAGAGGAATATTTCAAAACACAGGCTCAGGTCATACCTTGCAAGAGTCGCTTGAGTTTTGAACAATCCACACTGATGTACTGCAAAAGTTCAATATCGTGGACATCAGCATTATCTTCTGAACAAACAGTCAGTTCCTGCAATCTAAAAACACACAAAGTAAATCAACTTCTCCACCAGATCCTGTCAGACAAGTATGAACACACCTGTGAGACCACACATTCCAATAGAATGTGCCATCACCTCAGACTAACTTTTCCAGATTTGGAAATAAAAGACAGATCTTGCATGACTATGAGTTAATATCACAGTCTTGTGCCATCCTCATACTGCAAACGGAGCTGGAAAACCAGTGATGAGTCCCACAAGATGCCAGCACCTTCTGGGGATTGACTGTGCCCAAGATTTGCCTCGATCCTCCTGTCATGCACCCTCCTGTGGCAGTAACTTGTCATCTTCTCAAGGAAACATTAAAGTCACGGATTCCTGACACCTTGAGGCTCCTGCTGCTTCACAGCAGCTGCTGCCCCAGGTAAGGTCTCGGTACAGCAGGAACTGCCTGTCACTGAGTGAGCCACAACCATTCCTGGTTCCCATTTCTCTGGCCTGAGCACACAGGAGAAGTTTAATCACTCCAGTTTAAACACAACAGCATCTTTCCACACTTGTGTCTCAGGGAATTTACTCAGCACCTCGCAGGCACCGCGCCACTGATCACTGCAGCGTCTGTTCCCACAGCTCAGGACAGCCACGGCTCCTTCCAAGGCTACAGATGTGCTTCAGACATGGAATGTGACTCCTAGCACCAGACACAAAAGCAGTTCTTCATGTCTTCAGCGCCAGGGAAACTTAACAGCCCTCGCTGGGAATGGGAAGGTCCCCACTGCTGTGCTTTTCATGCCAAAAATCCCCCAGCTGCTGTGCAAGGCCCAGAAATATGCCTAAACAGGAAACCCAGGTCAGGGAGCAGAGCGCTGACTGGCAGCAGGCTGACCCCTGCGGAGACCAGCAACAATTGGTCAAACATTTAACTGTTGCTGCACAAGCCATCTGCGAGGGAAAACAGGTTCGGGGAGAGGCACTCTGCTCCAGCTCACGGGGATGCTGAGGAGGGGCTTTGGGGTTTGGGAACAAACCGTGCTACAGACGTACAAACACACCCAGGTCCAGGGACTGCAGGCAAAGAGTCTCAAAAAACTGCAACTGAAAAATGCTTCCTATAGAAGGAGCAAAAGAAATTGTTTCCATTTCCATAAGAACAAAACACAATCAACCTATAGAGTAAAACCACATCTCCCATGCCAGCAGCCAAGTCTATGTTCTTGAAACACAAGTTGTTAAAGGCTCTGTAAAAACATCGAAAATACTTTAAATTTCAAATTACTCATTCATTTTAGACTGATCTCTAAAATGCAAACGTTTTCCAAATAAATGTAAAATATGTAAGGAAAATATAAATCTTTGTTTCAATGAAATTGGCTCCCTTGCTGCTGTGTGACCATGTAAGGCTGCCCAGGCTCCACTTCGAATAAATCAAGAATGATGTCAACTGTAACACTGTGTGACAAGAGCTAAGCTACTTGGAGCACCTTTCAAAAAACATCAAAGTATTTCAGTAATAAAAAGCTTAACACACCACTCTAGTGGACTGACAAATGCTGAAGCATCAGAAGGATCTGGAACAGAGCACACAGAGCAAAGAATAGATGGAGATTTTGGGCCTGTCTGCCTTCTAACTTAGAAAAGCAGAAAATCCTGCTATTTCTACAGTAAATGTGCTGTGAAACTCAAGTCAGTCAGAAGACAAATGGGTCTTTTCCAACACCTAACAAACAGCCCAGCTGTTTGTCCCCTTCAGGCATAAGGCAGATTTAACATAAAAGCTTCCTAGCAGGAAAACAACCATGGGGCTCCAAGCAGAGCTGTGGACAATCACCAATTTTCATTCTAAATCTGTGAGTAAACGGATACAACCATTACCTTCAGCATCCTTTTTATTTCCAACACACCTTGCACCCACAAGAACTTACTCAACCTTTTCCGCTGTATTATTTTCATTCGCTATTTTCACTCGTGCTTTTGAAAGCAGATTTAAAAAAAAAGCAATAAATGCAGCCAGCAGTAACCCAGGATGGGGATGAAACAGGTCCACTTCATATGCTGAAACCCAGGAAAAGCTGAAAGGTTGAGGGCATTCCACTTGAGAACTACCCTGCTAAAGAGCATTTAAAGCTGCTGGCGGACAGAGGCTGCAGCAGTGCAGGTGCTGTCCCTCCCCGGGGTGCTGCAGCAATGCAGGTGCTGTCCCTCCCCGGGGTGCTGCAGCAATGCAGGTGCTGTCCCTCCCCGGGGTGCTGCAGCGCTGCAGGTGCTGTCCCTCCCCGGGGTGCTGCAGCGCTGCAGGTGCTGTCCCTCCCCGGGGTGCTGCAGCGGTCAGTACCTGGTGGAGATGCGGCTGAAGACGGCGTTGAAGTTGTTGCAGCTGAGCGAGAAGAGCACCCCCGAGGCGCAGCTGCGCAGCTCGGCCGCGTGCTGGTTCCCCTCGCGGTACGTGTGGATGAAGTGGCAGATCTCGGGCAGCAGCTGCTTCACCAGCATGGTCTCGTCCAGGCGCATGGTGTCCTTCGGTTGCTGCGAACAAACAGCGCTGCCCTCGGTTCTGCTCCCCTCGGCTCTGCTCCCCTCGGTTCTGCTGCCCTCGGCTCTGCTCCCCTCGGGTCTGCTCCTCTCGGGTCTGCTCCCCTCGGTTCTGCTCCCCTCGGTTCTGCTCCCCACAGTTCTGCTCCCCTCAGTTCTGCTCCCCTCGGCTCTGCTCCCCTCGGCTCTGCTCCCCTCCGTTCTGCCGCCCTCCGTTCTGCTCCCCACAGTTCTGCTCCCCTCCGCTCTGCTGCCCTCCGCTCTGCTCAGGGGCAAAGGCCCACAGCACCCATCCTGAGCAGGAATCCAACCTCCCAACCCGCACAGAAAGGCTCCTTCCCCTGAGCAACGTCCCAAAGCAGCCAAACCGCCCCACATCCTCGGCTGCGCAACGCAGGACACGAGGCTGATCGCTCCCATCACACAAATCAAACCAGTTTTTGGTAGCACACTCCTTGTTCTGATGAATGCAGCCTGCTCTGTGCCGAGGATCAGGACAGCACTGACCACCTCGGCTCCCACTGAGGCTAAAGGGCAAAGCCCACCCTCCCTTCTCTTTGGGTAGCTGCTTGGTGGCTGTATTTTGCCAGCGAGTATTTTATATGAACAAACGAATCAAAAAGAGGTGCTTCTCCCTTGCTCTTGCTGGGAATTGCTCTACACGAGTCAAAAACGGTTTAACTTCCCTGCAAGAGAAAAATCTGATTTTTGCCAGTTTGCACAGTGTGAGACATAAGGAAACTATTTACAAAAGAATTCAAAGTGAAACTTTGCTCTACTAAGAGCAAGTTTTAACAGACGGGTCAGCACGAAAGCTTTCTAAAATTCTACCAATGAATTTTCCATAGGGAATTGGGAAGTTTCAGAGACTCCCACTTAGTTGACCTGAGTCCTGTTGCCATGAGAACTTGATGAAACATTGAGCAAGAAATCCATCTGAAGATGCCACAGAACACAACACGCTTTGTAGCTTTGTACAGGGCTTTGGCTCGCTCTGATTTCACATATTCTTCCTCAAACTACTCTCATTTGAAGTGACAGAGCAAGAAACATTCAGAACAATTTTAGGCTATTTAAATATCATGATCTATCAGGAAAAACCACTGTTTCAAGCAATATGCATAGAAGAAGTATTTATAAATAAGTAAATTCTGAAGTTAAAACTGGGTTTTTTTGACTCAATGCATCAAAGTGCCAAAAAGAGGTATTTTCCTCAGCTGTAAAAGCTGGGAATTGAATACAGCTTAAAAATAAAATCCCGTTCTTGTTAAAAGAATAAACTGCTGCGAATCTTGCTGTGAGTGAAGTTTGGCTTTGCAATTCCAGCTGAGCACAGTGAGCTGCACAAGCAGCACCGCTCTCCTCCCAAAGGGACCAGCAAACTGCCTCGCAGCAGCTCTGACTGGAAACCTCGGGCCCGGGCTCCCAGTGGGCGTTTGGACACGGTTAACTCGTGTAATCTAGGAAACACCTGCAGAAATCATCTCCAGAGCAGCGGCAGCAAAGGTTCTGCTCTATGCAAAAGCACATGGAAAAGTACTTCAACAAATGAAAGTTTTAAGACGTTTAAAGAGAACTCAGCACTGTACGCAGAGGACTAAGCAGCACAAAATGAAAAATCTGTGCTGAATTATCTGCTACTTTTAACGTGAAAAAAGAGCACTAATTTTAGGCAATAAAAAGCACCTTCCAAATCATTAATGTATCGATTACATCAACTACTTGCACTTATAGGAAATTTTAGTGTTTTTTAAATGGCATTGATCCTACTTTGCTCTAAATGTGATGCATTTTAAGTGCAGCACCAGCAATAACAGATACACAAACATTTGACTTGTATTCTCCGACCCATTGGGTTCCAAGTTAGCAATTGCTTATGCAAGCCTACTCACCCCTGCCAGACATTTTTCCAGTGTATCCAAGATAATCAGCTGAGATAGATATAAATTCTTTTCAGCAGTTTCTCCAAATATTCTCTAGAAGTAGAAAGGATATGGATTCATCTGAGACACAGATACTTAACTCGTAACACACAGAAGTGAAGCAGCAAAGTGGCACAGTAAATTACGGCTCTATTACCGCTCTGGTTTGGAGTTTAGACATAAAGCCAGCAAAAATCAGATTAAAATAGGAATTAAAACCTTATCACTAAAGATACAGTCTACAATGCCAAATGTAATGAGGAACAAACAGCCCCCGCAAAGCAAGACTGGAGGTGCCCTGCAGCCCCTCACCTCCACCAGGCCCAGGAGCTGCTCAGAAACGCAGCTTCCACCTTTCCCGAACCTATTTTGGTATCAATTACTGCTGACTCTTTTCCAATTACGTATTTCACTGCCAACGGCTCAATAGAACGGATGTTGCAACAATTCCCTATCAACAAGCTTATTGCTGTTGCAAAATTTAGCCCAGACCACAGGAAGGAACACCGGAGACCCTCCCAGAAGATGCCCCAGGGCAGACAGGGAGGAAGGCAGGATTCCCTCGGGGGTCTCAGCCAGCACCCAGTCCCGTGCCAGGAACAGGCACCGGCTCCAGCAGCAGCAGGACAGCAAAGCAAAGCAGGAGAGACCCAGCCAAAAACACACGGGTGCAACTGCCCACGGCCAACACCCGTGTGAGCCCCCAGGGCTGTTCTCAGCCCACGGGAGGGGTGGCTCAGCTAAGCCCAGGTTTCAGCGGGACTCTTTCTGAAACCAGCACCGTCAGGACTGACGGTCTCTCGGCCTGGTTTGTTCCAGCTGCAGAAATCCTGAATTACCGCGGATTCCCAGGGAAGCTCAGACCATCACGCATGACAAACATTCACACTTGCTCCTCAGGGCAAATGCTGATTTTTTAATTGACACTTTCAGCAAAGTCTTTCCTCTCAAATTCTATGTATCACGCATAGAAACTTCTTTCAACTGTGCAGTTTTCTCACTTGTCAGCCAATCACCTTGCACATCAACATGTTCCCTCATGCCTGTAGAGTTTAATTAAAATAAATTCTCTCTCCAAAGGGATTACAGGTAGCTTTAAGCAGCCTAAAATCCCTAGCAGCAGGGCAACCTATTTTCTCATTTTATCAGTCCTCTGCAGTTCCAGCAGATGCACATCCCTGTACAACTGACAGCCAGGGGCTCACTCCAAAGAATCTCTCTAAAGCCATAAAAAGAAGCACTGCCATGGCTCTGACGGATGCTGCTGGTGAACTTCAGAACGGAGAATAATTAAATGTAAAAGGCAAGCAACAATTTGACTAAATTTCAAGTAATCCTCTGCAGATTGTACCACACAAATATATAACAACCGTTTGAAAAAAATCACCGAACAACGCAAAATTAGAAAACTCACCATGTTATTAACATTTTTTAAGATATTGGTGAGACCACTGATGACCAGGGAAAACTTGTACTTGGAAATGTTGATGAGACATTCCTTGTTGTGCTCCGTGCTGACTTTGGTGTGGGTATTCTGCTGGCAAGCCTTTATTGGAAGCTGCAAGAGAGAACTGTTGTAAGCCTCTTCACATTGAAATTCACAGCTTTAAAGGTGGGTTAAAACCTTGTGACACACCAGAAACCACCCTGAAACACATTCTACAAGAGACAACGGCAAACGCGTTATTTCACCTTCTCTACAATCATTTTCCATCAGTTATCTATAAAACAAAGTGCTTAAGTTCACCTGTTCTTTTCTCTGAACTGAAACCAAACCTCTATTTTGTGATAAATTTTCTACAAGCTGAATGTCAAAGCAATCAAAAGGAACGGAAAAACATAAGACAGAATTCTAAGAAAAGATCCTTTATTTTAAAAATGGGGTCATTAAAGACCAAAACTCTTCCAAGGCTAATACCTGCAAGAAAAAAAATGCATCTTGGGACCTGAGGGGAGGGAAAACCCCAGGAGCTCCCAGAGCAGCTCAGCTGGAAGGCAGCAGCAGCGGTTCCATGGGTGTCCCCTGCTCTGTCACAGGACAGGGGGAACCAGCACTGACCCCGCAGTCCCCAGGGACGTGGGGACCTTTGGGGTCCCTGCACAAACACCCCCAGAGATGAACCTCAGCCTCAAACACACCTGGAGCGCCCGTGAGCCCCGCGTTACCTGTCCCTGCCCCACATCCAGTGGCAAAAACCAGACCCAACTCCATCTTTTCCCGGAAAGGGCAGATTCAGAGCGACTGCGCAAGCCCGCGATGCTCCTGCTGCTGCGTGAACACTGCGCACTTTGTTTCCTGCTGTACCCAAATTCTTCAGGGGTCACCGACGAGTCACTTCCCAGGCACACACCCACTCCCCCTGCCCGCTCCCAGCGCCACATCTGGGACGCCACTCCGCAGAAACAATCCTTTTACTCAGGATTCGTGGCGTTTAAAAGCAAACAAATAGAGGAACATTTACGCCATTTGTATTTTAAAGCGTGACCTTGGAATTCCCTGTGCATAGAAACTTGAATTGCTACTACATGTTTTAACCAATTTTGACCAGAATTGTGGATAAAGGTGTATTCTGAAGGACAGCAATAGCCCACTGGAAATGCCACGGTGTAGTATTTGTGCATTAGTAAATATTATCGGACAGAGAGAGAGGATAAGAGAAGGATTCCAAGGAATTAGCATCAGCTTTACAGCTGCAAAGTGCTTTAGGAAGCACCTCCCAGGGTGGGGGCTCTGGGAGGGACCCTCCCCACTGTCCCCTGCAGCCACTGTGTGCTGGGACACGTTCAAAAGCCCGGATTTGACGTGCACGATGAACGGCATGGAACAGCCCACCTTGGAGCCCTTGTGCCCAGGAGCTCTGAACGCAGCGTGCCTGACCCAGCCCGGCCCGGGGAGGGACAGGGCCTCTGCCAGCCTGCCCTGTCCTCCCTGCAGGAGCTCAACTCAAGCTCAGTTCTCTCGGTACCACGGCCCAGGATCGCTGTGGACACCAGCCGGGATTTTCCCAGAATGGTGACACTCAAGGAACAAACACGCCGGTGCTGGCACACAGAGCCACCCAAAGGCCCAAGGCAGCAGCCGGTCCCCGAGCAGCGCTGGCTCCGGACACGGAGAGCCCCCAGCACCCAGGCCAGCCCCGCCAGGACAGGGACTGAGCCCCTCTGCCTGCAAAGCCTCCCACAGCAAGGAGTGCCAGGGGCAGGGCAGGTAATGCCCACTGGAATTTGGGATTCCCTGGCAGTCTGGACTGCAGTGCCTCACAACAGCTCCAGGCGCTCCAGAGTGCTCGTTTTACCCCTGGAAAAGCAAAATACACAGCATTTATGACTCAAGCTTTGTTTTCACCGTCAGATGGTATTTTTACAGTACATCTTTGGAAGCCATTGGTGGATGATAGATACGTTTAATTTGAAATTTGACTATTACTAGTACTTTCTATTTGAATTTTCAAGCCTCTGTGCTGACAGCAGCAGCAAAGCTCGATACCACTGAGCGCTAAAACACTTGAGAAGAGCCTCTCAAAGAAACTGTGTCATAGATCTCGTTCCGTGTGCTCCCATGCCAGAGAAACATCACATTACACACTTCTGGAGCTTCCTGCCACAACAGCCACTACAACAAGGTCACCTAGAAGTAAAACTGCTTTTTATACTATCATTTAAAATAAGAAACTACACAAAAAGGAAATATTAGCACTGCTATTTTGGGGGTTTTTTATTTCTCAGCTCTTTTCATTGTGCACTCTGACACGCTGGAACATTTTATTTCCCCTCAAAGAATGCAGTGCCAATGCTGAGTGACTGAAGAGAATCTACTTTACTTCTCTACAAATACCCATTAATTTAAACATTGGGGGGCGGGGGGAAGCTGAAACTTTACCTCCATTGACTTTGATTTTATTTTAGAAAAAAAAAAGAAATACTGACAAATGGTTTCCTGTAGAGCTATTTGAATTAGAAACAGAAATTAGAGCACAAAGCTTAACTGAGGCTTCAAACTCTGAACACAACCCTGCTCTGAGCTCACCCCAGAGCAGCCCCCAGCTCAGCTCCTGTCACCTCGGACACGGGAAGCACCAGCAGCGAGGCTGGAGCTGCACTGGGCACCACAGCCCACACCCAGCTGGGCTCCACGCGCCCTCCCGCGCCCCAGTCCAGCCTGATGGCTCCTCAAGGGTTAAAATAAGCCACAGGGGACAGGGAACGATGGCATTTGGCTCCAAATTTTGCCTTATTTCATGCAGTGGACATAGACAAAACTGGTAGATGAAACCTGGAACCTTTACAGCTATCATATTGTAATCTTTGAGATAGAGAAAGAAAAAGGGGATTTATTGTGTTTGGGGTTTTCTTCCTTTTATCCAAAAATGTTCAGTTTGAGGAATCCTGTCTTGGTCGTAGATACTAATTATTTAGAAAAATGGGTGTTTTTCATGGCAGGGAAGTGATTAGCACCTGTTCCAGGTATTCTCTGGCCTGATGCAAGAGGGTCCAATCTCCCGATGAACACGGACACTGGTTTGGAGCTACCACCACTGACGGGCCTGGGTGTCTGCAAGCTGTGTGCTCAGGCCGTTGAGAAGAGCTGCACTGAGCCATGGATTTTATCACTCGTAATTAATGAGCACAAAGTTCAATCATCTCTAGTTAGCCTGTACTTAATAGTCTGGAGAAACACACAACCTCTAGGAAAAAATCTCCCTAGTGCTGTCCTTAACAGCCCCAAAATCCGCCTAAGTTCATCCTCCCAAACAATTTCTTGGAACTTTTCAGCAGAGTGTAACACACACACGTGCTGGTGACAGAAAATCCCCACAGCACCAGCACCGCCAGAGCAGACAAATCCCTCACAACCAACAGGCATCTTCCTCCCCTGTGAACCTGCCCAGAGCGCCGAGTGCCACCTCCAGTCATCCCCTGAGCACTTCCAGGGACGGACACGCCACCACGATCACCACTGACGCGGCCACGAGTTTATAGAGGATTAACAGTTTTTGTTACACCTGAGAGTTTTAGACCAGTCTGGATGTGAATGGTTTGGGCAGCCAGACTCCTCCAGCTCCGCTCACAACTGTTCCAGTGCTGTGCCCTTCCCGCGATCTCACACTCTAACACGCTCACAGCGCTAGGAAAACACAACACACAAAACTGGACGTGAATATTTCCACAGGAAAAACAGAGGGAATTTTATTTTCCAAAGCTCTGTGTCTGAAATCACAGGTAATTCCGTTAATTTCCAGGCTCTCTGTGCTGCTGCAGTCTCACTTTACCCTGTTCACCCCAAGTTTTGTAAAACGCAGTAACCAGCACTACGTGCAGGCTCTGCAGAGAGCTCTCCCCGCGCTCTCTGTCAGCGTGGTCTGGTCCCGAGGGCACCACCACAGCTTCTCCTGCAGCAGCTGGAGCCCGGGGGCAGCCCCAGGGCAGCCCTGCGGCAGGTGAGGGCTCGCTGGAGCTCCAGGGGTTTATTCCCTGAGCCAGGCACTGGTTAATTCACAGAACTCTGCCTGCCACTCACCCCGGGCCCACAGAACTGTACGCACAAAAGCAGATTTTGGTTAAAGCAGCATTTATAACAATAAACAAGAGCAGACCAGAGCAGACTGGTTCGCCCTGATTTCCCTTGTTTTCAATACAGATTAGCATCCTCTCAGCTTGCTGTTTCATCTTTCCTAAAATGAATTCAAGCGCTATTCAGCGAATGAATGAAAAGCCTGTCTGCATCTGTAAATTTGGAGCAGAGATGGTTACACTTTCCTTCTCTGCAAAGGGAAGGAAGAAACCCTGGAAAAGTTTGTCTTCCCCGGCGCAGAAAATCCAAAACACAAGGGACCCGAGGTGCCCTCCTCACTCAAACGCACTCCTGCCGTGCCAGGCAGCGGCTCCTGGAGCTGGACTGAGGGGTCCTGCGCTCGGGCAGACACAGGGTGCAAACCCTCACACCTGCATGAACACCACGGAAATAATCTGCGTATATTCAGTGTATTTTGATAAAGCACAGTGACTGTGACTGACAATAACGTATTTGATGCATATTATCACGATAACTCCAGAATTTCAGCATCTCAAGAATCAGAACAGCTTCCTTCCCATCCGCAGAGGATTCCTACCCTACACCTACCCGTAATCATGCCATAAAAAGGACAGAAAAATAATTCTGTTCTAAGAAGTTTGTAACTCCTAACAGATGTTGGCAAGCCCGATTCCACAAGACACACAACAAAGCAGAGGAGAAAGCCCAGGGCTTTTTAACACAAGTACATCAAGAGACACTTTCTTGCATTATTGGGAGCATAATCAGCCCTACGTTTTCTAAGCTTACAGAAAAAATTTTGTATGACTCAAGATAAGGGGGAGAATAAGGTAACTGTGCAAATATGTCTATAATACATTGCAAAAATCTGCCTCATTTTGATGTCAAAACACAAAGTTTGATATTTTCCCCTTCAAAATAAACTTCATATAAAGGCAAAGAGGAACAGCTTGTTTTTCTTGCGCCAGGCCCCATCTTCCTGCAGGGTGCTGAAGCCCAGCAGCACCGAGGGACAGATGCAGCACAGGAACACGGCTCAGTCTGGAGAAGCAGCAGCTCCAGGTTTTTGACGGATTTACACCGAGCAGGGTCTCACGGAGCTGGGCCTCCTGTGACACAAAGGCTGCACTGACAGGGCGGCAAAAGGAGACACAGGAACTGATCACTGAGCCTCCAGGGAGCTCCCACACGGCAGGAAAGCACCTTGGAGTGGGGATGGAGGGTAAGCGCCGAGCTTAGCCCCACGGAGAGGCACCCACCTAATCCCTGTAAGCAGGGATCACACATACAGAGTCTAAGGCCAACAAATCCCTCTTCATTCCATTCAAAAAATCCTTCTCCAAACTACTAGCGCTGAATTTTGCACGGAGATGTAAATACCCATCACTGCAACAGAAACCGGGGGCTGGGAACCCCTCCTGAGGGCTCCGAGCGGGGCTGGGGACGGGACTGCACCCCGACATCGGCCTTGCACCGGGGGGCACGGGCAGCACGGCCGCTGCGGTGCCTCCGGCCCCCCTCAACCCCGTTCTCGAGGCTTTCCCTCCCGTCTGGAGAGGCAGATGATGCAAAGCACGGAGGTGAATCTCACAGCAATGTCTACGGAGCGCTGAGACACTTCGGGAGAGGCGGGGGAGCAGCAGCCAGGGGAGCCAGGCTGCCGGCACAAGCACGGATGCGCCGCACCTGGAGCCACCCGGGCCGGGCCCCCCGTGCGCCGGGAGCGCGGGGACGGTGAGGGGCAGCGCCGGCCCCGCCCCGGTCCCGCCCGGCACAAAGGGCGCCGGGACCCGC
>VYZT01058143.1:5797-17635 GCA_013400735.1 Pomatostomus ruficeps | reverse complement strand
GGGCGGGGCCCGGTGAGGGCGGGGCCGGAGCGGAGCGGAGCCGGGTCGGGGTCCCGCGGTCCCACCGGGGACACGAAACCCACCCGAGTCCCCGAGGGTTCCCGCCGCCCCTCGGAGTCACCCCGCCCGGCCCGGAGTCACCCCGCCCGGCCCGGAGTCACCCCGCAGCTGCCGCCTCTCGGTACCACGCCCGGGCCGCAGCCCGCCCTCAGCGCGGCTTCCCGCAGCGTCTCACAGGCCGATCGCCGCTCCCCTCGCCCGCAGCACCCCTGCCTGGTGCTTTATTCCCCCTGCGGGTCATCCCAGGCGCTGTGCTTCACACATCACCCACAGGTTTGCTGTCCCAGGCTGGCACGCATACCTGTATTTTACCTTTTAACTACAAACCCGGTTAATTCTATAAATTAACTTATTCTGTTGCATTCCAAGTCTTCGCTGCAGAGATCTGACAGTATCTATAGATGCAGTGTGGCACCTTCGTCCCCAGCCTGCTCGCACCAGCCCCAGCCAACTGTTTACCCAGTGACTCAGAAAAGGAGGATACACACAAATAAACATCCACTTCCACTTTCCTTCTTGGGAATGTTAATTTGTTTTCCTTCTGGGTAGACAGAAGCACAAAATAATGTTCTTTCAGGCTAAGAGTCACGTTGAAATTCTGACGATATAAATAAAGACGCAGCTTGAGGTGAGGGCTCTGGAACAGCGGATTTAAAATTGGCAGAAGAGCTGGAGAATCAAATGGAATTTCTGTCCCCCCCACTCAGTCAGGGCCTCGATGTGACTCAGAGTCTTGCTGTTATCACAGCACATAGGAATTATTACCAGCAATAGCAATATCAAATTTATCCTGAGTTAACTTCCCTCGTGAATAATGAGCAATAAAAATCCTGTAATTCGGATTTACAGGACGAACAATTCCATTGCATTCTAGCATCAAATCCAGGAACTTGGGTGACAGCAAATATCTGAAGAGCAGATGTTTCATAAAAAGATTAAAATCAATTGCAAAGGTTTTATTTAAGACAAAATCTATTCAATTGGTTGAAGAATAAATCGCCGTTTCTGCCTGTACGCTGCGGTTCCGTCTGCCTGTTCCTGTGTTTGACCCTCGGTGTCCCCCAGCAGCCAGGCAGGAATGATCTCCACTGAAGGCAACGCAGCCACAATCTTCACAGGGAGCTCCACGTTCTGCAAAATCTAAACAATAATAATTCATGTAGGGGCAGGAAAGGGCTTCGGCTGACTGATACGGTTATGAAAACACGTCCCAAAATGCCAGAAAGAACTCAGGGGGTAAGATTAGATCAGAGAGAAGCATCCTGGGAACTCCTGGCTGAGGTAGAAAAGGACAGGCTATTTCTTCCCTTCAAAATGTACTAAACAAAACAAACAGTGCTTCTTCCTGCTCCTGGCAGTGTTTTTCCCAAAGCAAATCTGTTCCCTAAAAGCAAACAGATTTGCTGTAGTATTCCTGGATTTTAGATGCAGGGGTTGAATGACGATGTTGGAGATTCTCGTAGTGTTCCCCCAAAATCCTGGAAAATTTTCAGCCATTATTCAGCTCATTCTCCCCCTGCTGCCCTAAAAAACCCCACAGTATCTCTACCGTTAATTCTGGTGCCAGGCCCTGCCTGTGGGCCCACGAACGGGGCACAGCTCTTGACAACCTCCCGCTTGTGGATTTTTGAAGACACTTTAGCAAGAGCTTTTAAATGCACTTCCTTGAGCTTCTATGTAAACTAAAATAAGGAATTGCAGCCTAAGGCACCCACAGAGCGTTGTCAGGTTTTGGTGTCAATGCCAATGACTCTTCCTCACTAAAAGTGTCCCATTGTGGCAGTCAAAGCGGCACCAGTGGTAGGAGCCACATGGCACAGGGAAGTCCCTGCCATGTCTCTACTCCCTCTCAGCATCTCGGCAGAAGTTTAGAGCCTGAACAGCCAAGCCATAAAGCTGGAAATTTATCTGTGTGGGAAGAGTTCCCCTCGTGCAATTTCCGGCCAGGGATGTTTTTAATCCAGCCAAAAATGCCCCTTGAGTCACTTCCTTGCAGGTATTCTGGCACTTCTGCTTTTTGCCCGAGTTAGAGGACAAAAAAGCAGATGAGAAGGTCGAGGCAGGTGGAGGAAACGACCTGGCCGGGTCTGCAGGAAAACCTCGGGGAATTCTCAGCTCACACTCTGTCCTTCACAGGGAAGGAAGGTGCTGATCCTGTGTCACAGATACCCTCAGTTAGCAACTGCACCTCCAACAAAGTCCCCTTCAAAGGAAGAAACCCTGGGGCATTTCCTTCCTTCCTCATGCATTTTACCCTTCCAGATTCAGTTCATTTCTGAGCATCGCCTACACTGTACCCAGGAGATCTGGGCCTCTCTGGCCTTACACCTGAACTGGCTCTCGGAGGTGACACTTCTCCTGGCTTCTTGCCGGAGAATATGGATTTTTTTTTTCCCTCTCACATCTTCGTCTTCTGCTTTTCTCTACTTTGTGCTTTCAACCCAAATTATTTATTTATTAACCTGCCTTTTTCTCGTCCAGCTCCCTGAAGCCTTTTATCACCCTTTGATTTTTTTCTCTCCATTCCTCCCATCCCAGTTTCTTATTTTCACCAGCATTTGTCAAACAGTCCAGCAGAGTCTCAAATACGCTGAGTGATACTTTTCAGTTTCTATTTATCACCTTTGGTCCAGAAACCTCCCATCCCTTCTGGAAGCACTCCCCTGTAAGGCACAGGTCTGATCCCAGTTCCTGATGGACGGGGTGTCACTGTGGGGAACTGTGCCAAAGCTGCCATCAGGCTCAAAAACATTTCCCTCCTGTTCTTAAGAGAAGCCAAACAAACGAACCTAAGCAAAGGAGGAAGGAAGGGAGGAAGGGAAGGATCTGCCAGGTTTCAGCGAGAGGTGACTTAAACTCCTCAGCTCCAAGCGCCTCAAACGCGGGGTTTAATCCGGATGGGCAGGAGCCCAAGGGGAGCCCGGGGCCGCCCTGGCAGAGCTGGGCTCTTCCTCCGCTGGAATATTCCGGCGTTTCCCGTTCTCCGCGGGCTCCGAGGCTCGATGCGTTTGTCCATCAGAGGGCATTAGAGGCCGCTAAACCCCTCGGGCTCGGGCTGGCCGCGGAGCTCAGCCCGGCTGTGCCATCAGCGAGCCGGGGCTCTGCGCTCCGCCCGGGATGGGTCTCACTGACTTACCCGGCACGGGCTGGGTGCGCCGCAGAACCTGCAGAAACCTCTTCCCAAGAGTGAACCACGGATCTTCCTCTGTGTGCGCTGCTTCCCAGCTCCTCCCTGACTCAACAGGATCTGTTAAACAAGAGCAGAGCGAGCAAATGATCTGACCGGATTAATGGCAACCACAGAATGATGGACTGTGCTCCCGAGAAATTAGAGATTCTGCACAAAATACTCACACTGGAACTTCTAACCCAGAAAGTCCAGTCATCAAATGATCATTAAAATTGTAGCACCATGTTTCACACCATCAGCTCTAAAAGCAAATATTTCTGTTCCAGCAGAAATCTCATTTGGATGCAAACCACCAGGAGTTTAATCCCTGATACTTGATCTGATAAAAGAAATAGTCTATTATCAAGGCCTCGGAAGAGCTCAGATATTGTAATTGCACTTAATGGAACAGAATATTTTCTGAAATGGAGGCTGATGCCGTGCAGGGGAAAGGGACACAGCCCGGTTAGTGTCTGCCCGTTTGCCTTGGAGCTATAAACAAGCTCTCTGTCGAGTCCCAGTTGAAGTTTGTTTGATCACAATCATTCCCAGTGCATGTGTTCATGTTCCAAAGTCTTCAGCAGAGTGAGATCATTTTGAGTGTCTGCTTTTCCCTTCCCCAGTGAGCAATGCCTTCCCCACGTACGACAGTCATTGCAGAGGTTAAGTTACTTAAATATTATAAAGCAGTATTTTAATTGTTCTGGATGACTAATCAGTTCAGCCTAGATTAGAACACTGCCCCAAAGGATAATTCGAGGTTATCACTTCCTCTCCCTGACATTTTGTTTCCTTTCTTGTTTATCACACCACAGGGTCAGCAAGAGGAGCTTTCAGCTTGTTGCCAGTCCCCATCTCCTCTGCATCCTGCCCTGGTTCCACTGTAGGCAACGCAGGATTCTCCGTAAAATCACATTAAACTTGTCCCAGTGCCTGTCTCCAGAGAGCCTTCCAGTGCCTCGTGATCGGCTCCCAAAGGCTGCTCACACCCGAGCAGACCCACCCAACGCGTCCCAGGGAAAGCCCATCACTCGGGGGACCTGAGGAATTAAAACCAGTCTCAACTTGCACAACACAGGACTGGGCCTGATACTTTTCCCCCTGACACTGTGTAAAAACCTGTGCAAGTCCCATTCAGGTCGGTGGCACTGTTTCTCCGTTAGATCAGCTGGTTTTAGATTATAATCACATCGTCTAGGAGCCAGGATTTGGGTTCGGTACCATCAGCACATCCATCACGCGTGGCCTTTTGGCAGCAGCCTGGGTGTGAGCCCTGCTGGCACCACAGCTCAGCACCGACCAAAGGGGGAACAGAAATGGGATTTACTGTCACAGGTGGAGTCAGTGGTTAGCAAAGATCTGCAGCATTCATACGTGGAGCATCTGGGCTGGATTTTAACTTACTTTAATCCCGGGTGCAGCAAAGCCTCGGGAGCAGCCTGGCCATCAGAGACTGCCTTTGCTTCCTCCTCTGTCTTCTTAAGTGTAGGGGAGGGACTGAGCAGGGGAAGGGAACTGTCTGATGCATGGGTAACTCTTTAAGGATCAGGAGAATGTCAAGACCAGAATTGAGTTCTCTGCTTCTTAACCAACCTCTGTGTAAGGCTCTGTATGAATTTCTGAATAGAAAGACTCTTTGTTACTGAAGAGTTTTCCCCAACTGCTGCTCGGTTTCCTCCCCATGACTCATGCCATTAGCTGATGCTGCCCTGTTTAATTGCGACTGCTGCTTCAGCCCACACAAGCTTTTCTAAAATAAACCTTTGAAAAAGCTTGCTTGCAGTAGATATCCAGCGGTTTGGATGGAGGGCACATGGCAACATCCTTTGGATGAAGCATGTGCTGCTTTGCTGGGCTTCCAAATAACGCTGAGCAGCACAGGGGCCTCGGTCGTGGTGTCTCTGAGCTGCTGTTAAATGCAGCTGGAAACTGGGGCTGAAGCTTACCCCGGAGCCGTGCCCCTCTCGTGAACACCGTGGTTACATTTGCACTTTCCTGCTGAGCTCCCAGCTGGTATCCAAACACAGATCCAGTCCTTGTATTTATTCTTGTATTCTCTGGCCACATGGGCAATGACAATGTTGGAGAATCAAAGTGCTGGCCATTAATAACTCTCCTTGCCCTAAACCTGAACCTGACCCTCTAAGGACTCATTAACCTGCTTTGCACTTTTGGACTCGTTTGGACCATCACGGGTGTAACTTTGCAGTGCTGCAGGTCCACGGATTTCCCAAATATCCTCATGTGACTGAAAAGCAGCAGCGACACCACAACAAAGACACCACCTCTGCCTTACTTGCAGTCATAACAGGGATTAAGAAACAGCAAGAAAGCATTCCAGAGCTGCAGAGGGCAGGGAAAAGTGCCAAGCTCTCTCAGAGTATGCAGCATGACAGGAAAAGCCAGCTCCAGCTGAAAGAAGGCAAGAGGGCAACGCTTCCAGGCTCGGTAAGGAAGGAAAGGAAAAGGTTACAGCTGTGTAGCACTCGAGCTTCCTCCAGCTTCATTGTGTAATGGAATTGCACTTAAAATATTTTCTTGTGCTAGACTGGCAGCATTCAAGTGGCCGATTCATCTTTTCCTGCCATATATGGATCTCAGTTTAAATAAAAAAAGAAAACTTCACCCTTTATTTTTGACACAGTCATGGCCGAACAGCCTTCAAATGCAGCCCAAAAAAGGGCCTTGATGGAGCTGGAAGGCTTTGACCCAGGAGCACAGAAAAGACTCCAACTGCAGTTTAAAGATGAGAAGCTGCACATAGACTGAGTGTGAGTAAGTCTGCCAGATCTCCACATGGCGGCTTTACTGCCTTCCAACCCGAGCTGTGTAACTCAGCCTTTACTCCACGATGAGCTGTGTAACTCAGCCTTTACTCCACTCGAGCTGTATAACTCAGCCTTTACTCCACGATGAACTATGTAACTCAGCCTTTACACCACAGTGAGCTGTGTAACTCAGCCTTTACACCACCCCAGCTGTGTAACTCAGCCTTTACTGCACGATGAGCTGTGTAACTCAGCCTTTACACCACAGTGAGCCATGTAACTCAGCCTTTACCCCACCCCAGCTGTGTAACTCAGCCTTTACTGCACAATGAGCTGTGTAACTCAGCCTTTACACCACAGTGAGCCGTGTAACTCAGCCTTTACCCCACCCCAGCTGTGTAACTCAGCCTTTACTCCAGGACGTGCTGCTTGCACTGCAGGGGCTCGTCAGGGCTCTGCATCCCGGGCCCTTTGCACGAGCGCTGCACAGGCACAGATGAGAAACCCTTCAGCAGAGCTATAATGAGAGGATAACCAGAAATCTCGTCAGCCTTTTGGGAAACGTTTATAAACAGAGCAGCGCGGGCCCCAGCGAAGCCGGGCCCTACCTGTGTACACACTGCCCGCACGCTGCTCGCACAAGGGACGTATTAGCCACCAACTGCTGTATTCTCAGCGCTAGTGGCAACCCCGAGCTTTTACTTTCCGTGCTCCGAGGCTGCTGGGATAATGGAGCCCATAATTACATCCAGCCACTCGTCAGGGCTCAAATTACAAAACCGGATTTCTGTGCCAGACCTTCAGGAAGTAAGCCGTGGAAGGAATCTCACAAATAACCTGCAATTACGTTAATGCAGAGGGCAGGGCCTTCCCTTAAGAGCTCTCGGAGTAGCTGGAGTGACCCTGGCTGGCTGATCAGAGCCAGATGTGCGGTGCGGAGCAGAGAAAGGCGATGCAGGAGGTGAATGACACAGGCACAGCCCTGGTGCCTCTGTACCCAGGGCTGTTCAGGAATAGATATAAAGAAACAAATCCTGTGGCGTGGGGCAGCCAGACTGCGGGGTGTGGGTTGCTGTGGCTGATTCCTTCACCGTGTGGAATGGGCTGTGCTCACACAGGGCACATGCACATGATCACAGCTCCGTTTCAGTACGAGTTGAACTCCCCGGCGTGTTCTCCCAGCCCTGTAAAGCTGTGAGCACACCAGCACTGACAGCTGCACAGCAGCGTGGGGAGCAGAGGCCTGGGGGCAGCCAGACCTGCACAGGGCATCCCTGGAAGGCACAGCAGAGCCAGCTCTGCCTGCGGCTCCCTCCCTGCGTGCCCGTGCTCGGGGTGTCACCGCCACGGCTTCACCCCAGCCTCGCTCTGCACACTCCGGCCAAGCACGGCCACACATCCTCAGGGGACCACAGAAGGCAATTCCTGTGCTCTCCCCTCACTCTTATACCTATTTACAACATTTTTACAACCCAAAAACGGGCGATAGGAGAAGTTTGCTTGTCCAACCTCCACCTTCAGAGAATGTCCATTTCTCTCAGATTCTTCCCCCTGCACATGCTCCCTGTAGCAACAGGGCTGGGCACAAGCCACCCAAATATTTTCAAGCTCAGTTCCACAGCAGCTCAGGCCCATCTCGAGCTGTTTGATCTGTGAGCAAACACTCGTTATCTATAAGCAACCTGCTCTTTCCCAACTCCCCGCAGCAGGAATGCAGCCCCGGCTGTTTCCAGGCAGAAGCTGTCACACACAGCCCTGCAATTCCCCAACACGCTGACTTCTTCTGGCCTGATTATTTTATTGATCTGCCCTACAGAATGTAGGGAGTCTATCCCATTTGTTTTTCTTATTAAACTCAACCTGCTTTTCTCTAAATTGAATTTATAGATGATTTATTGACATTTATACTGACACCCTTCATGCTATTGATTTTCCCTGTGTTTGCACAATCCTGATAGTCCAATGCCAAAACACAGATTAAAAAAAAACAACCAAACAAAAAATATTTTTTCCATTGTGAACATGTTCAGCAGTTTATTACTGCCTTCACTCTAGGTTAGCAGCAACCACTGTAAAGTTCTGCCTTGGGTCAGAATTTTTTTTTTTAAAAAGGTAAATATTTCATATTAACACGAAAGCATTCGGGTTTGGAACAATTCAGAACATTCTCTGCTGTCTTGTGATCTGTACACTCAGAGCTGGCCAGGACACAGCCCTTTTTCTGACTTGTTATGTGACTGCTTTGAATTCCTCTGGTCTTACACCAGCTTCCCAATCCCAGCCTGTTTTGGCCAAAGCCTGATGGCACCAGGAGAATCGAGCACTCGGCTCCTCAGCACTTGCACAGGCAGCATTTTTGCCTTGAAAGGCACAACTTGTTACCCACTGGGACATTCAGCTCTTCTGGCTCTGCTGTACCCATCAGGAGGAAGGAATGAAAAGCAGGACAGGAGGATAAGCAGTCCAGGAAAGGTTATTTCAAATCTGGCAGACAGGGCTTGTTGCAGCTCAAATCGCCCCAGAAGGCAGGTAGCAGTGTTAGGAAGAGAGGCTTAGTGCTGCTGATCCCACCTCCCGTGCCTTGGCCACGAGGCCGCGTCGCCCCACTGGTTCTACGGGACCAGGCAGAACATTTCTAACCCTGGTTAAAGCCACAGCCTTGGGGCTTTGCACCACTGAGAACATACAGATATAATTAGAGAGCAGAGTGAGGGAACTGAAGCCAAAGGAGCAGCAAAGAGCTCAGTAATGGTTTCCACTGCAGGGTGGAAAGTCCCTGCACAGCGCAGGGAACAGCGATCCAGCGCTGGCCGGCAGCGGCTGCTCCTCCCCGGCCTGGACACCCCCGGCCAGCTGAGCTCCCAGCAAATGCCAGGAGAGGAGCACACAGACCCAGCANGCGCAGGGAACAGCGATCCAGCGCCGGCCGGCAGCGGCTGCTCCTCCCTGGCCCGGACACCCCTGGCAAACGTCTGGAGAGGAGCACACAGACCCAGTGCTCCAGACAGGATGCTCTAAGGAAGCAGTGAAAGAGCTGCGTGCTAGAGGCAGGGAGACTGGAGGTTGTGCAGACACACACGGGGGTACGTGAGCCCAGGGTAGGCTGATCTGCTTCCTCTCTAACACAGGGAACCTTCTCCCCTGCCCTTGGTAGGACTGCTCAAAACTCTCAATGTCACCTTCAGGCATCTGAGATAAGACCTCTTGTAGCCTCAGAGGGTAAATTTAGCACAGATATTTCTGAAAGCAGCTCCCTTACAAGGCACCCATGGCTGGCTTACAGAGAAGGGATGGTTTGAATCTAAAAGGAACAAACTTCTGTCTCCGTTATTTCAGTGCAGCTACTCATCGTGGAAGCACTGAATTCCCCACTTACACTGAGCCATCTGCTCTATTTATTATACCCAAAGACGTGCTCCAAAAATTCTAAAATCCCAACGAGACCAAAGGAACGCAGAGAAAAAAGATTCCCGTAGTCTGATATTCCATCTGTGCAGCTTTTCCACTGCACACTCTTTTAGCAGACCTTTACGAATTAACCCCATCAGTACCAGACGTACATCAATTTAGAATCACCTAAAGTTTTTCACAAGAAGCGATGGTAAATAAGTCACAGAGCAAGGGAGAAAAGGGGAGAGAGAAATGATGGGCCAGAATTCCAGAAAGGGAGGCAGCCTTATCTGGTGCCTGTGGGAAAATCACACAGTTATGCTCCTGGCTGCTCCATGATGACCCTGAGAAAGTGGCCTCATCCCCCTGTTCCTCCTCCCCACTGCTGTTTGCCCGGTCTGTTTAGACTGCAAACTCTCCAGGGCCACAGTGGTGTCAACACCGCTCGTAGTCACCCGGCAAACAACAACATGGACGAGAAATGAAGCAACAGCTGCAGCAGTGCCAGGCCAGGCAGCACCTCAGGGCAGGAACTACAGCAAGGGAGGCAGGAGATGCTCAGGGGCAAAGGCTACTGAGAGTTTTGGAAATGTGTTTACAGAGCACCAGCTGGCAAAGCCTCACCTGCAAGGTCTCACTCGCTCTAACAGCTCCTTGCAGGGCTGGGCTGTTGCTTTAGTTGTATGGGGAGTTTTTTAACCCTTCAGCTTGGAGGGGCTGTCACTTGGACCTCCTTAGGCTCACAGAGTCACCGCATGTCCTGAATTGGAAGGAACCCACAAGGATCATCGAAGTCCAACTCCTGGCAGCACTTTCCTGTCTAATTCCTCTGCTGCTCACCATTCACCTCCCTGTGAAACCTTTTCCTCTGCAACCTTCTTTGCCCTCTCCTTCTTTCTTCCATTCTGCTTTTTCCTTTCACCTTCTCTTCTGCCTCCACAAACTGAGGCTGAACTTTCTCCATCCCCAGGAGGTTCTCAAAACAAACAGGAGCTTGTGAATTATTAACAGTGTAGACTATAAATAGCATAATTTTTAATGGCAAGCACTCTTGCACAGATGAGCTACCTTGGACTTAAGTGTGACTGGCCCTAGCTGCTCCTGATTTGCCAGGAGTGCTTTATAGAATGACAGCTGTGAGGAGGAGGAACATAACTTACAGTTACTTACAGAGACATAAAGAAATAATAAATTGCAAAATACTTTTCTTCTTAAAAAAAAAAGAGAGAAAGGCAGCAGTGTGGTAACACCCCTGCGAAGCTGAGTAACCCAAGGCTGCAGTTTGCTGGCAGTCAGAGCCCGAGGGTCAGCAAACAGAACCCAGCGAGTGCTGGCTCTGAGCGAGGCTCAGATCCTCTGAGAACCCTTACGTGACTCAGCTCAGCTCAGCTCTGGGCTGGGCTGGCTCCAACATTCACAACCCGTGAGTAACTCCAAGCAGCGTTTCACGATGCTCGCTGGCTACAAGTCTGCCTTGTTCCAAGGACTTGTCCGGGGATTAGCTGCAGAGAGCTGCTCGGGGCTCTTCCCTGTGCTGGCAGAGGGGCACGGACAGAGCAGGAACAGGATTACACTGTCTCAAGTGCTACAATGTGCCAGGGGCATTTATACAAACCAGCGTTAATCCATGCTAGCGTTCGCATCACCAAAACCATGCCAAACTTCTCTCTGCTCCTCTCTTTGGCATCGTGTCACCGCATGATTTAAAAAACGCTTTGCTGGCCTTGCTCACCCTGGGGTAATTCCTGGCTGCTGCTACAGCTGAATAGCTGATCCCATGGCTATTGCAGTGCATCTGCCAGCGAGGCCACCGCTTTGGAATGAAATCACAGTTATTATCTGCAGTTAATTAGCCTGCTGGGGGCTTCTGGGAAGTCCAAAGACAGAACGAGTCACTTGGTCTAGAGGAGGGGCAGAACTTAGATATGGAAGAGGAGAAAAAAAGGCAATGAGAGAGGGGTGTATAGAGATGTTAATACAAATCAGAAAGAACTAGGTGCTCTCAGGGTCTCTTTCTCCAACTTTTGGACATCTTCATTAACAGCAAACTCAAAATTTTATCATGAACCAGATGCTGCTGAGTTTAAATGCTGGACTATGAACGTTTAGAAAGAAACCCTAAAGAGAAGGAGACTCCTCCAGCCCGCTAACCAGGGAGGCGCACGGCGGGAGGGTGGACGGGGCTGACGGGGTCAGGCTGCGAACCGGGCGGGGACAGCGGGCAGCGCACCGGGGACGGGAGCGCGAACGGCTGCGGGCGGGCAGGACAGGGCCGGGTCGGACAGGGCACGGAGGCTCCGGGAGGCCGGACAAGAGGGGGCAGAGTCGGGCAGGGCAGGGAGGCTGGACAGGGCACGGCAGGGAGACCGGGCATTGCAGGGCGGCCCAGGGAGGCCGGGCAGGGCACGGCAAGGAGACCGGGCATTGCAGGGCGGCCCAGGGAGGCCGGGC
>VYZT01058141.1:13811-31593 GCA_013400735.1 Pomatostomus ruficeps | reverse complement strand
TTTTTGTGGTATTCTCTTTTTTGTGGGGTTTTGTGGTTTTCTGGTTTTTTGTTTTCTGGGGTTTTTTGGGGTGGTTTTTTGTTTTTTCTTTTGTTTTGATTTTTGGGTTTTTTTGTTTTTGTTTTGTTTTGTTTTTTGGGGTTTTTTTGTTTGTTTGTGTTTTGTTTTTTGTTGTTTTTTATTTTGTTTTTTGTTGTTTTTGGTTTGGTTTGTTCGCGTTTTTTTGGGGGGTTTGTTTATTTGTTTCGTGGGTTTTTTGTGTTTGGATTTTTTTTTTTTTCCCGAGCATCCTCAACACGCCCAACCACCCTGATCCAAACTGATAGACGGACACAGCGCTGGTCCCCGCTGTGCTGGCTGTCACCGTGTCCCCAGCGAGGGGACAGTTCTGCCACGCGGTCCCCGCGGTTCAGGAACACAACAGATCCGCTCTGAGGCAGCGGCTGCAATCCCGCCCATCGCTTCCAGCTGCGGGCTCGCCCCGGGGGAGACAAAACACCCCGGGAAGTCGGGAATTCTCCCGGCAGCCACGGGGAGGGGTCCGGGGGCTGCGGCCGCCTCCTCTTGTGGCCTCCTAGGGGCTGCCGGGGGAGGAAAACGAGGGGGAAAAAATCAGCCCCGCGCTGGGCAGGAAGGGGGAGATGGAGCAACTCTTCCCGGTTGCACAAGCCCGGCCCGGGGCAGGGTCCGTCCCGGCCGTGGGATGGCCGGAAAGAGCAAAAAAAAAAAGTGGTTTTGGGCTCGGCGGCGTTTCCAGCGCGACCGAGGGCGAGTCCGGGAGCGGCGGCACCGGGCGGGGCGGGACCCGGGCGGGGCCGGGGGTGCGGGGTCCGGGCAGGGCCGGGGGTGCGGGATTGACCGGAGCGGGCTGGGATTGAGGGGGGAGAGCGGGGGGATCACCCTGGGATGGGGAGGAAGGGAAGGAGGGATGGAAAACTCCTGCTCGGGATCTGCTGCTCGGGTGCGGCCCCGATCGCCTCCCGTGGGTCCCGGCTGTGCCACCCGTGGGTGTCCGCGGGGTCTGGGGGGATTTGTGCCCCGGCAGGGATCACCCGGGGGTGCGGGGGCACAGCGAGGGGTCCCGCTGGGATGGGGGGGTGTCCTGAGTGCCGGTGTCCCCTCGGTCCGTGGCGCTGTCGCGGTGCGGGCGGCAGGCGGCGGCAGCGATCGCCGGGACCGGCCCCGGCCCCGCTCCGTTCCCCGCCCCGTCCCGCTGCTTTTCCTGCCCTCCCGGCAGCGCTCCCCGGCCGATCCCACCTAAAGCGCTGCCTCCGACAGCAGAGGGACGTGGAGCTGCTGGAGAGAGTCCGGAGAAGCCATGGAGATGCTCCGAGGGCTGGAGCCCCTCCGGAGCCAGGCTGGGAGAGCTGGGGGTGCTCACCTGGAGAAGGGAAGGACCCAGGGAGAGCTCAGAGCCCCTTCCAGGGCCTAAAGGAGCTCCAGGAGAGCTGGAGAGGCACTGGGGACAAGGGCTGGAGGAACAGGACACAGGGAATGGCTTCCCACTGCCAGAGGGCAGCGATGGATGGGATATTGGAAGGAATTCCTGGCTGGGAGGGAGGGGAGGCCCTGGCCCAGGGTGCCCAGAGAAGCTGTGGCTGCCCCTGGATCCCTGGCAGTGTCCAAGGCCAG
This sequence comes from Pomatostomus ruficeps, assembly GCA_013400735.1. NCBI lineage: Eukaryota > Metazoa > Chordata > Aves > Passeriformes > Timaliidae > Pomatostomus > Pomatostomus ruficeps. The sequence continues at coordinate 29,961 of VYZT01058141.1, read as the reverse complement.
GCTGGACGGGGCTTGGAGCAGCCTGGGACAGTGGGAGGTGTCCCTGCCATGGCAGGGGGTGGAACCGGGTGGGTTTTGAAGTCCCTTTTAAAGCCAAATCCTTTCCTTTCCTTTCCTTTCCTTTCCTTTCCTTTCCTTTCCTTTCCTTTCCTTTCCTTTCCTTTCCTTTCCTTTCCTTTCCTTTCCTTTCCTTTCCTTTCCTTTCCTTTCCTTTCCTTTCCTTTCCTTTCCTTTCCTTTCCTTTCCTTTCCTTTCCTTTCCTTTCCTTTCCTTTCCTTTCCTTTCCTTTCCTTTCCTTTCCTTTCCTTTCCTTTCCTTTCCTTTCCTTTCCTTTCCTTTCCTTTCCTTTCCCTCTTTCCCCCAAAGATTTGAAGCTCAGCTTAAGGGGACAAGAATCCCGAACTAAAAACTAAAATCAAACCTCAGGAAACATGACGATAATTGAATGCAAGCGGCCTGGCTCGCTGCTTTAGGCACGGAAAGGTCGTGAATCGCGCACATGTGAGGAATTCCATCCCTCTGGATCCCCGCGTGTCCCTGGAGCTCCCCGGGGGATGCCCAGCCTGTCCCGAGGAACGGGCGGGGCGGAGCGGGCGGCTCCCAAATGTGCTGCCCATGTGTTCCCATTGAATTCCCGGCTACCCCGAGCCCTCTGTCCCCATTTAGCCGGATCGCTCAGCCCTAAAATCCCTTTTCAGCCTGAACCGCCGCCGGGGCCGCATCCGTCTTCAATTTAAAGAACAAATCCTCCCGTCCGCGGCCGCGGCGGGTCCTGCCGGGCCCGGGTGACCTCGGCGCTGCTGGGTGTCGCCTTTCGGTCCCCGCGGACCCCGGGGACACGTGTCGGGGGGGAATAACCTCTTCACCCGGCCCCGAGGGGCTCGGCGGGACAAAGGCTGGCGGGGGACACGGAGCCGGGGAAATGCGGCCCCCTCGGAGGGGCTTTCAGCGGGAGACAAAGGCAGGAAGCGGATAAATGCAGGGAACGAGGCTAATTGCTGGGATTAGCCACCCCCCGAGCCCTCGGGGGCTGCAGGGTCAGGCCTGGAGGCCCCAGAAGGTCAGGCGAGGAGAGATGAGCTGGAAAGAGGTTTTGGGGTTTGTTAGAGCCGTGGGAAGGGCTGGATCCCATCGCTGAGGGTGCTCCCAGGGCAGGATCCCTGTGGGATCGCAGCTTCCTCCGGAGCTGGGCTGGGGAAAGGTGTCCCTGGCAATGGTAGGGGGTGGAACGAGATGGGATTTAAGGTCCTTTCCAACCCGAACCGTTCTGGGATTCGGTGGCTCCCTGTCCACGGACGGCTGGGCAGATTCCAGGGGCACCGAATCCATACAGCAAATGAAGGCTCATTCTGCAGGAAATAAAGCTGAATTCTGCAGGAAATAAAGCTGAATTCTGCAGCAAACTCCTGATTCCGGGTATAAACCCACCAGGAAGTGTCCCAAAGCTGCAGCAGCTCAGCCCAGGGTGTGCTGGGATCAGAGCCCTGGGATGGGGCAGGATCTGACCCGTTTTGGGGGGGGTTTAGGTGGATATCGGGAAAGGTTCTTCCCCTAGGGAATGGGCACAACCCCGAGGCTGCCAGAGCTCCAGGAGTGTTTGAACACCGCTCCGGGGATGCCCAGGGTGGGGTTGTTGAGGGGTCTGTGCAGGGCCAGGAGCTGCACTGGATGGTCCCTGTGGGTCCCTTCCAGCTCAGGGAATTCTGTGATTCTGCTCTGCAATTCTGCTCTGTGACCCTGCCCTGCGAGTCTGCTCTGCGATTTTGCTCTGCGGTTCTGCTCTGCGATTCTGCTCTGCGATTCTGCTCTGCGATTCTGCTCTGCGGTTCTGCTCTGTGACCCTGCTCTGTGATTCTGCTCTGCAATTCTGCTCTGCGGTTCTACTCTGCAATCCTGCTCTGTGACCCTGCTCTGTGGTTCTGCTCTGCGATCCTGCTCTGCGACCCTGCTCTACGATTTTGCTCTGCGATTCTGCTCTGTGACCCTGCTCTGCGATCCTGCTCGGCAATCCTGCTCTGCGATTCTGCTCTGCGATTCTGCTCTGTGATCCTGCTCTGTGGTTCTCTGTGACTCTGCTCTGCGATCCTGCTCTGCGATCCTGCTCTGCGATCCTGCTCTGCGATTCTGCTCTGCGATTCTGCTCTGCGATTCTGCTCTGCGATTCTGCTCTGCGATTCTGCTCTGTGATCCTGCTCTGTGGTTCTCTGTGATTCTGCTCTGTGACTCTGCTCTGCGATTCTGCTCTGTGACCCTGCTCTGTGACCCTGCTCTGTGATCCTGCTCTGCGATTCTGCTCTGTGACCCTGCTCTGCGATCCTGCTCTGCGATTCTGCTCTGCGATTCTGCTCTGCGATTCTGCTCTGCGGTTCTGCTCTGCGATTCTGCTCTGTGATCCTGCTCTGTGGTTCTCTGTGATTCTGCTCTGTGACTCTGCTCTGCGATTCTGCTCTGTGACCCTGCTCTGTGACCCTGCTCTGTGATCCTGCTCTGCGATTCTGCTCTGTGACCCTGCTCTGCGATCCTGCTCTGCGATTCTGCTCTGCGATTCTGCTCTGCGATTCTGCTCTGCGATTCTGCTCTGCGATTCTGCTCTGTGATCCTGCTCTGTGGTTCTCTGTGATTCTGCTCTGTGACTCTGCTCTGCGATTCTGCTCTGTGACCCTGCTCTGCGATCCTGCTCTGCGATTCTGCTCTGCGGTTCTGCTCTGTGACTCTGTGCCCTGCAGAGCCATGGGGACAGGCAGTGTCTGCTGTGCTCTGTGCTGCAGGGAAAAACACGAGAGGCTCCTTGGAAACGCCGGAGCTTGGGGCTGATTTTATCTCTGCTGTGAGTCCTGACGGATGCTCCAGCACAGACCCATCCCGGCTGCTCTGCCTGCAGCTGCAGCCCCCTCTGCCAGGGAATCTGCTGGACCAAATAAGGAGCTGGTGGCGAATCTTGGGGAGCAGGAATCGCTCAGTGTCAGGCGCGGCCGGGAGCTCCCTGCGCCGAGCTCCGGGGCTCGCAGGGCTCCGCACGCTCATCCGGCAGCTGCTGCAGCAAAAACAGCTTTGCAGCGATATTTAGAGAGAGGAAGGAAGGAAGGAAGGAGAGCCCCAGAGATTTAAAAAAAAAAAAACCTTTTCTTTACCTTTGTGCCTTAAAATACACTCTGAAACCTGCAGCGCTCCTTCGGGCTGGGGCTCAGATGTCTCGGGAAACTTTTCCATGTGGGAGAGGAGTTTTCATCCTGTGAGTCTGCGGCTCCCCGGGGCGCTGGGAGATCCGAGCTCCGCTTTCCAGCTGGGAGGACTCAGCAGCTTAATCCCGGAATCCCAGAGTGGTTTGTGTTGGAAGGGAGCTTAAAGCTCATCCCATTCCAACCCCTGCCATGGGCAGGGACACTTCCACTGTCCCAGGGTGCTCCAAACCTCATCCAACGTGGTTTTCCTCCTCTCCATCCACTGAAACCCTTCCCCACATTTCTGCTCCAGCCCAGTTGCCCAGAGCCAAGAAAATTTTTATAAAAACCTCGTTTTTCAATGTTATGGACTCCCAGGTGTTCTGCACCCCATCCTTCCAGGAAAACCTCTCTCCCAGAACACCTGAGGTGCCCGGAGCAGAAAAATCTGTGCTGGGTCACAGCTGAGGGTGTGGGATGAGTCCTGTGCGGGAAATCATCTGCAGCAGGCGTGGCTGTCCTGGGGGATGCACCTCAGCCAGCCCTGGATCCATTGGGAAGTGGGTCCATCCCTGGATCCACTGGGAATTCCATCCCTGGATCCACTGGGAAGTGAGTCCATCCCTGGATCCATTGGGAATTCCATCCCTGGATCCATTGGGAAGCGTGTCCCTGGATCCACTGGGAAGTGAGTCCATCCCTGGATCCATTGGGAATTCCACCCCTGGATCCGTTGGGAATTCCATCCCTGGATCCATTGGGAAGTGGGTCCATCCCTGGATCCATTGGGAATTCCATCCCTGGATCCATTGGGAAGCGGGTCCACCCCTGGATCCATCGGGAATTCCACCCCTGGATCCATCTGGAATTGCGTCCCTGCAGTGGGCCAGGAGTTGCTGAGTCGCGAGGCAAAGTCGAGGCAAGGAATCGAGAGGAAAATGAATGAGAACCGTTCCCAAAGATGGAGATGTGGAGAGCTGGGTGCTGTGCTGTGCTGGGGGGGACCTGCCCTGCTGTCACAGCTGCCCTGCTGTCACAGCTGCCCTGCTGTCACCTCCCGGAAAGGGAACAGCCACGGAGATGGAGCCAGCAGGAAATGGCTTGAGGGGACACAGAGCCACCCCACAGGAAGGGCACGGCCACCCAGAGAGTTCCTCTCTGTCCCTGGCACAGCGCAGAGCTGGTTCCTGCTGCCGGAGGCTCTTGGATGGATCCCAAGGGTTGGGATCAACCCCAGGGCTGTGCAAGGGGGCAGCTCATGGGGCCTCTCTTTCTCCTGCCTGGTTTTACAGAGCCTCGGAGATGCTGGTTGGTGTTATCCAGCAGATTCCAGTGATTGAGGATGGCGGGATTTTCATTCTGCCATTCCATGAAAGGAAGGCAGAGCCAGGTGGGGATCCGGGCTCTGCTCCCAGGGAACAGGGAAAAGAAAGAGGAAACGGCTTCAAGTTGTGCCAGGGGAGGTTTAGATTGGATATGGGGAAAATTCCTTCATGGAAAGGGTTGTCCAGCCCTGGCACAGCTGCCCAGGGCAGTGGTGGAGTCCCCATCCCTAGGGGGACTTAAAAGCCCTGTGGATGTGGCACTTGGGGACATGGGCCAGTGGTGGGGAATGGTTCTGGGACTGGATCTCAGAGGGTTTTCCAACCTAAACAATTCCATGATTCTGGGAGGGGGTCCCCAGAGAGATCTCTTTTTTATAGGATATGAGGCCAAACCCTTTCTGGTGCTGCCCCAGGGAGCTCAGGGGCGCACAGCCCCTTCCCTGCCAGAGCCCTTTCCTGCAGGGACCTCAGGGATGTTCCAGGCGCTGCTTTGTGGCCTTTCCTGCCAAACAGCCCGACCTTGAGCCGGGCCGGTGTCCGATATCCAGGAGGAGAAACGTTCCAAGGACATTGGAACAGTGACCCACTAACCCAGCTGGCCGCGGGACACTGCTGCCCGAGCCCGTGCCAGAGCCAGCTGGATCCCGGCTCAAATCCCACCCCACAGCGGCCCTGCTTCCCTCCAAACATCCCGGTGCATCCTGCGAGCTTTTCCTCCGTGCTGCAGCCCCCAGGCACGCTCCCCCGGCCGGGAATCCCGCTTCCTTCCCCGCTGCCCCAGGAGAGGTGCGCGTTTCCTGCTGCTCCCTTGTCTCTGCTCCGCGATCCCGGCGCTGCCCGGCATGCGGGAGAGAGAGGCTGCCGGGATTTCCTGCCTCGGCAGCCTCCGAGCCAGGGATTCCTCTGGTTTTCCTGCTCCTGGTTGGGAAAGGTGAGATTCCAGCAGGGCAGGGAGGTGCCGGCCCCCCCCGGCAGCCACATCTGGTTTGTCTTGGTTTTCCCAGTTTATCCCACTGGGAGTGTCCGCAGAGCTGGGGGCTGCTGGGTCAGGCCAGATCCATCCTCAGCCCCATCCCGGAGCTTCTCCCGTTTCCATCATGCCAGCACATCTGGTTCTGCCCTAAAAACCCTCCCAGGAAATGGCTCTGGATTGTTTTTATGCCCGGGCGGAGGGAAGGGATGAACCCCGCAGCCCGAGGCTCTGCCGAGGCACATGGAAGTGATTACAGGGATCAGTGCCTGCGCAGGGTGTGGGCGAGCACAGCCTGTCCCTGTCCCCGTCCGTGTCCCTGCCCCATCCGTGTCCCTGTCCCCATCCCTGTCCCTGCCCCATCCGTGTCCCTGTCCCCAGCCCCATCCTTGTCACTATCCCCATCCTCAATCCCGTCCACATCCCAGACCTATTCCCATGCCCACGCATATCCCCATCCTTGTCCCTTTCCTCATCTTCCTCTTCATTTCCTATGTCCATCCTCATCCCTATCCCCATTCCCATGCCTGTCTCCATCTTCATCTTCATTTTCATCTTCATCCCCATCCCTGCACCATCCCTGTCCCTCCATCCACCCCCTGTTCCTACACCCATCTCTGTTCCCATCCCCATCCCAATGTCCATCCCAATCTCTGCCCCCATTCCCAACTCTCCCCATTCCCATCTCCCCACCCCCTGACCCCATCCACATCACGGCCCCATCCTTATCCTCATCCCATTTCTTGTCTCCATCCTCTTCCTCATCCCTGTCCCAATCCCTGTCCCCATCCTCACCGTTCCCAGCTTCCCCCAAAGCCACAGGGGTGCCCATGCCAGCAGGACCCTGCTCCCAATGCCAGGACAGGATTCCCTGGAAGTTTGACTCAAGGAATGGAGAAAAGTAACTTTTTAGCACCCTAAAGACTGCAGGAAACCTGGCAGCTCCTCCTCTTTCCAGAGGACCCTCAGGGCCCGTGGTTTGGATTTTCCACAGCCCCCAAAGATCCCAAGGAGCAGCGAGGTTTTCCCCCCTTTCCCTCCCCCTTTCCCCCCTCTGCCCATTGCCACCTCCGAGGTGCCACCAAACGCCACCATTCCCTGCGGGAGTGACACCCCCGCTGGGATCTCACCAGGCAGAGGCGCTGCCGGCTCCCTGCAGCTCCCAGTTTTCCCTGGAGAGCCGCGGAGGTGTTTGAGCTTCAAAGCAAAGCCACATTTTGGCACGGGGAGCTCCTCGATCGTGTCCAGCTGGCCTGGACCCCGCTCGGAGCCCTAATGGTTTTCCATGGCCAGGCAGAGCGACGCCTTCCAGGGGCTGCAGCCAGCACTGCCTGCAGCCGAGGGGCAGCGGCTCCTCCAGATGTGGCCCCGGCTGCCACAGTCCCTGGAAAAGCCGGAATTCCAAACCAGCTCAGCCCCAGCACGGGTGGGAGCTGCTTTCCGGGGTGCCCAGGGACAGGGCCCGCAGTGACATCCCGTGGAGGGTGTCCAGCTGCTTCCCACGTGAGGATTCCTGTCGGGAATGCCATGAATGCAGTCCCTGATTTATTTCTCCTGACAGCCCGCAGGGGTTTGACACTTCCCTCCTTGTTATCTGGCATTCCTCGGGCATGGATCTGGCTGGGGACAGATGCAGCGCTCCCGGCCAGGGAAGGGGGAAACGCTCCAGGAAGCCGGAGCGGAGTTTTGGCTGCTCCCAGCCCGGATTTCCAGGAGCTCTCACTGAGCGCAGCTGTCGGGATTTGAGCTCTTCCTCGCCCCCACCACCCCTTCCCGAAGGCAGCGAACCCCTCCTCGATCCATGGCCCCTGCAGGGCTCTCTCCTGCGGGGCGGGGATGATGGATGAGGGGACAGAGAGGGGACAAACAGCGCTGACCCCGCGCCCGGCCGAGCGTGCCTGGGGGGGCCGCTCTCTGACCGCCCGCCAGCTGAGCCGCACGACAGATTTTGGCCGCCCCTGTTCCCCCCCCGCGTGTCCCCTGTGCACGAGGAGTCACGTTCCTTCCCTGCTCCAGGGAGCGAGCGGGGAGCGGCCAGAGCCTCCCGCCCACGCCGCGACCCCGGCCCCGACCCCGGCTGGACGCGGGCCCGGCCCCGGGGGCGTTGCGGGGAGACGGGGGGGCTGCAGGGCTCCGGGGGGGGCACCGAGAGGGGACCGCACTGTCCTTCCCGGGATGTCCCCTCGGGACCCCGCCGCGGTGGTACCCGGCTCCCCTCGGGATGCCGGTACCGGCCCGGGGGATGCGCGGGGATGCGGGAGCCCCCCCCGCTGCAGCCCGGGACGGATTTTTGGGGTGACACCCGATTGGCCGGGGACGGGGCTGGCCGCTGCTTGGCCACGCCTCTCCCGGGCTACTCCCCGTCCCGCCCCGCGGCTCCCTCCGCCGGGCCGGGGTCGCCCCGTCCGGTCCGTCCCGCTCCGCTCGGCTCCGCTGCTCCGCTCGGCTTCTCCCGGTGGGGTCTGCTCGGTGCCGTGGCCGCTGTGGGGATGCGGGCGGTGGCGGCGGTTCTGGCGGCGGTGCTGNCCGGCTCCGACCCGGCGACGACGAGAGCTCTCCCGGGGTGCTGCTCCACCGCGCCCTGCACCTCTACGGCCGCGCCGCCCGTCGCCTCTACGTGAGTCCCGGCTGGCCCGGCTCCTTCCCCGCGCTCCTTCCCCCCGGCCGCTCTTCCTCCCTGCCCCGCTTCCTCCTCTCCATCATCTCCCTCCGTCCCTCCATCTTCACTCCGTCCTTCTCTCCACCCTCTGTCCCTCCCTCCCTCCTTCCAGCCCTGTCTCTCTCCGTGTTCCCGCTCTGCTTCCCTCCATCCCTCTGTCCCACCATCCCTCCTTCCTCCATCCTTCCATCCTTCCTCCCGCTCACTCCCTTCCTTCTTCTCCTCCTCCCCGCCCCGTCCCCTCCATGTGCACCTTCGCTGTCCCACCGCGCGTGCGTTTTCTCCATCCATCCATCCATCCATCCATCCATCCATCCATCCATCCATCCATCCATCCATCCGTTTTGCCCCTTCCCGCAGTCCCCTGCCCGGTGTCCCCGGCCGCGGAGGAACAAGAGGGGCTTTCTCCTCCGCAGCTGTTCCCCCGCCAGCAGCGGCTGCAGCTGGGATGGCCCCCGAGCTGCGGCTCCCTGGGGGATGGAGAAGCCCGAGGTCTTTGTTTTCTGCCCGGCCGGACGGGGCCACGCGGCCGCGGGGCTCTCGGACAGGGCGGGAGGGGACAGGGCGGGTGTCACCTCTGCAGCTCCTGAGCACCCTGCGCCGCTCTCCCCGCAGGTGGGGACCAACGGGGTCATCTCCACCCAGGATTTCCCCAGGGAGACGCAGTACGTGGATGACGATTTCCCCACAGACTTCCCCGTCATCGCCCCCTTCCTGGCCGACCTCGACACCTCCGGGGACAGAGGGAACATCTACTACCGGCAGGATGACTCTCGGGACGTGCTGGAGCGGGCCGTGGGATACATCCAGGCCGGGTTCCCCCGCTCTGCCGGCGCCTTCGTGCCCACCAATGCCTTTGTTGCCACCTGGGAGGACGTGGGCGCCTACCAGGAGCTTCCCCAGGACTCCGAGCCCTCCGCGAAGGTGAGGCCGAGGGGCTGAGCGTGGATGCCCATCCTGCATTTCTCATGTGACACCCGAAGTTCCGAATCTTTTCTTTCTGAGCGGCTGGGTGGTGGCTCCATCCGTCCATCCTTGGCCGAGCACCTGGAGGAACACGGAGCTGTCCCCCTCTGCTCAGAGTGGTGGCAGTGCTGGGGCTGTTGGGGACAAGAGGTTTAGAGGTTCATGGCTGGAGGTGCTTGTGCAAGGACATGGAGGGACAGGACAAGGGACAGTGGCTTCAGATGGGTTGGATCAGGTGTCAGGAAGAAATTCTTGGCTGGGAGGGTGCTGAGGCCCTGGCACAGGGTGCCCAGAGAAGCTGTGGCTGCCCCTGGATCCCTGGCAGTGTCCAAGGCCAGGCTGGATGGGATTTGGAGCAATCTGGGATAGCAGAAGGTGTCACCCATGGCAGGGGGTGGGACAAGATGAGTTTTAGGGTCCCCTGAATTCAAAGCTTCCCAGCGCTGTGGCTCTGGCTTTGCAGGGCAGAGAGTGGCCAGGGGCCCTGGTTTGGGTCACCCTTTGTGCTCCTGACCTTTCCTGGTGGCTCGGGCTGGTCCTTCCTCCTGCCCCTGTGCTGATTGCGCTGCTGGCGGGGAACTGGAATTTCCACCGTGGGCTGATCCCGTGCCTGGAAAACAAGCTCAGAGGTGGTCAGGGGGGTGACTGTGCTCTCCATCCACGGGGCTGATAAGGCTCCTGCGTGGGTGGACATCCAGCGCGGCCTTTCCCCGAAAACACCGGGTCATGAGCTGTCACTGTCACCTCGGGCTGGTGACACACTGAGGAGGTGACAGCGATGCTCCGCCAGCTGCGTGGGCTCCGGCGAGCTGGATGTGATGAGGAGAACTCCTGTGATGGATCCCCAGAGCCGTGTGATGGGCGATGGGCTCTCACCCCAAGCCCAGCAGCAGCCAGCGGGTCCCCAAGGGCCACCAGGAGCCACCCCCAGCCATCCCCCCGCTCCAGGGCCCTCCGGTAGCTGAAGGGGAAGCCAAGCAAGGCAAGAAGCTGAGGTTTGGAAGGAGGCAAGGCACATTTTTTCCTCTCATTTGAAACTCGGGAAAGCAGCTGAAGAGATGCCATCGGGGGCCTCGCAGCGACCTCGCAGCCCTCGAAAATGCAGCCTCCTCTTCTTCTCTCTTCCCAGTTGTGGTTTTATTCCCCCCCCTCTCTCTGAGAAGTTTGGATCAGGCTTCAAAACGAAACTGATCTGGAGCTCCAGGGAAAGCTTCATTCAAGACTCGCTGAAATGCAGCTTCTGCCTGTGCTTTGCTGAGCTTCCCCCTTCGCCAAAACTGCTCAAAAACTCCCCAAAAACACCACCCTTTATTTTTTTTTCCCTGGCCAAATGTGGTGTTTATGGAAACGCTGCCCTCCTGCTGCTCAGCACCAGGATTGGCTCCAAAGCCTTTCCCCCTGCCCTGGGAAGTCATGGCTGATCCCTCCTGAGCCTCGAAAGTAGAAAACTGGGCTGGGATAAGGAGATGGGGGTTCCCCAGATCCTGTCTTTGGGGGTTCTGCCTGGCTGGGAGCTCTGGCAGTGCTGTGTCCCCTCCAGCCCGTCGGGACACGCTCCTGGTCCCTGCGGTGACATTTTCCGAGTGGGACAAGGGCTGACCCCGCTTCTGTCGGAGCAGAACTTGCCCTTTTGGGCTGGAATTTGCCCTTTGCAGCTCTTCGCCGGGAGCAGCCGGAGGTTTTCCCCCCTCCTTCCCTTCATCCCGCCGTGCCAGCACATCGATGTCACCCAGCGTGTCCCCCCTCGTCGCCACCCACAGCAAGGCAGAACGGGTCCCGCAGCTGCCGCTGTGACTCGGCTGCGTGGGGGAGGAATCCAGCCCCGGGGGGAGGAGGGGTGATCCCGCCCGGGCTTGGGGTTATCCCGCCCCTCTCCAGCTTTTTGGCCGCCTCGTCGGGGTCTCTGAATGCCCGAGTGTGTGACAGGCACAACAAGGCTCTTTATATCCCGCGGGGCTGCCGGGAAAGCCGGCGATGCTCCGGGGTGGGGGGGCCCTGCGCCCCAAAATCGGGGCTGGTGCTGTAGGGGTGGAGTGGGAGGAGCCCTCACCCCCTCTCCCGCTGCTCTGGGGGTGAAATCGGGAATTTGATCGTTTTTCCTTCGCTCGGGCGCCGTTCCCTGCGGGGTGGGAAGGGCTGCTGCTCCCTGCTTGGGGGAGCAGGAGCCGCGTGGTCGCTGCTTGGGGGGAATTCTTGGGGGAGCAGGAGCACTGTGGGGTTGGTTTCTCCGCGTTCGGAGTGTCCGGATTCTCGGGAGGGCTGTGCTGGCTCCGGAGCCGCCCCGTCCGGGGCTTGTGGCCGCGGTCCCGCTGCCTGGCACGGCCCCAAGGCTCGCAGGGCTGGCAGGGCGGGCGGCCAGGCTGCCTATAGCGGGATGTATGGGAAGCCGGGAGCGCAGCCGTGTTTTTTCCGCAGGAAACGGAGCTAAAATTGTTCTCAGGGACGAGCGGGGGGTGCGGGTTTTCCTCTGGTGTCGGTGGGAGTGGGGCAGGAGTGAGGGGCTCCCAGGGCTCAGTGCCAGCCCAGTGCGGGGGTTACAGGGACAAGGATGCTCCTGGGATGTCCTTGCACTGAGGGGTGGCCAGGCTGTGCCAGGGGCTCCCGGGGGAATGCTGAACATCCTCCTGGGATGTGGCACAGGGGGTTTGGCTGGGCATGAGCAGCCCCAGCTCCTGCTCTTCTGCAGGGTGAGCATGGAATGGTTTGGGTTGGAAGGGACCTTAAATCCCATGCCATTCCACCCCTGCCATGCGCAGGGACACCTCCCACTGTCCCAGGCTGCTCCCAGCCCCATCCAACCTGGCCCTGGACACTTCCAGGGATCCAGGGGCAGCCACAGCTTCTCTGGGCACCCTGGGCCAGGGCCTCCCCACCCTCACAGCCAGGAATTCCTTCCCAATATCCAACCAAAATCTTCCCTCTTGAAGCTTAAATCCATTCCCTGTGTCCTGTCCCTCCATCCCTTGTCCCCAGTCCCTCTCCAGCTCTCCTGGAGCCCCTTTAGGCCCTGGAAGGGGCTCTGAGCTCTCCCTGGAACCTTCTCTTCTCCAGGTGAGCACCCCCAGCTCTCCCAGCCTGGCTCCATGGAGGTGCTGCCCCTTTTGGGGGTTTTTTTATGCCCTGTGCTGTGTCTCTGCCCTTCCCTGCCACCCATCTGTCCCTCTGTCCCTCCGGCAGCTCAACACCTTCCAGGCAGCCATCGCCTACAACGACGAGGACGCCTACGCCATCCTCCTCTACCCCGCCGGCGGCCTCCAGTTCCTGGGGACGCGGCCCAAGGAGTCCTACAACGTCCAGCTGGAGCTGCCCGCCCGGGTGGGCTTCAGCTGGGGTGACGGCGACGACCCCAAGAGGGACGGGCTCTTCCACAGCCTGGCCAGCAGCGAGCAGGCTCTGAGCAACCTGGAGCGGTGCGTGGGGGGCTCTGGGGTGGGCAGGGTCACCAGGGTGAGCTTCTCCCAGCCCTGGAGCCTCTGAGAGCCTGGAAAAATTCGGGGAGTGAGCTGGGCTGCATCAGGGGCTCAACCCCATGTGCACGGGAGCTGCAGTGGGGTCCTGAAGGGCTGGTGACAACTTTGGGGTGGCTTTTCCATGGCTGTGACAATGTTCGTGTGTGCTGTGTCCGCAGGGAGAGCAACACGGGAATCCCGGGCGTGTGGGTTTTCCGCGTGGGCAGCGCGGAGCACGTGGAGCCGGGGGGCAGCGAGGGAGCTGCTCCCGCCGCGCCTCAGAGCCCCCCTGGCACTGCCAGCTACACCCATGGCCTCCCCAGCCACACACCCATGGCACAGCGCCCCAGCCACGTGTCCCACACCCCGGTGCTCCTGGGCTTTGTCCCCGGCAGGAGGGACGCCCAGGAGCAGAGCCGGTGGCCACAGCCCAGCGGGGACGGTGACACCCGGCAGAGCTACTCGGCCAACCCCTCGTCCTACAGCTCCGGCCAGCACGGCGTGGGCGTGGAGGAGGACGTGCATTTCAACCCCGACAGTGAGTGGCCCCAACAGGGTGATGACCCAAAGGGGACAGTGACCGAGCGGGGATGGCTCGTGGTGGGTGGCTCCCTAAAAATGTCCCCAGCTGCACGTTCACCCCGTCCCGAGTGTCCGGCACTGGAGGAGCCACTCCTGCAAAGCCGCTGCCCTTCCAAATCCTCGCTCAGCCCAGTCCAGGGGCTGCTGGAGCCTTCCAGCTGCGCCAAGGGAAAGGGGGAGGCTTGGGGCACGGAAAAGGACGGCACGCACAGGGGACAGTCCCAGCACGAGGCCGGGGTTGGCATTACCACCCTCCCGGCCACCTGGCCAGCTGCGGAGCCGCCGTGGCATGTGCCCGGGGGAGCAGAGCCCGGTCCTGAGCCAGCTGCCTCCCAAAAATACCCTCTGGAATTTGATCTCCTGCCCTCTGTCAGATCCGCCTGAAACCGGGCGACAGGTTCCAAACCCTCTGCAACCCGGGTGGCTCCCTCAGGAACCGCCGCTGCCAGCTGGCCCCTTCCCAGATGGTGTTTTCGGGCCCTTGTGAGGGGTGGCTTTGTCACCGTGTCCCCAACCCTTTTCCCTTTGTCCCCAGTGTTCACCTACAGCGCGGCCAGCAAGGAGACGTGCGCCCAGCACCACGGGCGCTGCTCCCCTCACGCCTTCTGCACCGACTACGCCGCCGGCTTCTGCTGCCACTGCCGGGCCACCTTCTACGGGAACGGGCGGCAGTGCCTGCCCGAAGGTACGCGGGGCGGGCGGCGGGGATGGGCAGCCCGTGCCTGGGCGGCCGCTGCCAGGGGTGCCCGTCTCCGTGCCCAGGGGCCGTGCATCGCCTCAACGGGAAGGTGAGCGGGAGCCTGAGGGTGGGCCGGGCGTCCGTCCGCTTCCAGGACGTGGACCTGCACGCCTACATCGTGGGCAGCGACGGCAGAGCCTACACGGCCATCAGCGGCATCCCCCAGCCCGCTGCCCGCGCCCTGCTGCCCCTGCTGCCCGTCGGGGGACTCTTCGCGTGGCTCTTCGCGCTGGAGGAGCCTGGTGCCGAGAACGGTTTCAGCATCACCGGTGAGCAGAGATTTGGGATGTGCCATCGCTCCAAGGGGTGTGGCTTCTGTGGGGTGGCTCCTTGGGGTGGGTGGTGAGGGGTCCAGTGTTTCTCTCAGCTGGCTGTCACCTCTCGCTGTGAACTGGAAGGACGCTTTGGGGATGCTTTCCGTTCGCTTTCCCTGTGCAGGCGCTGAGTTCACCCAGAGCCTGGAGGTGACGTTTTACCCTGGCGGGGAAACGGTCCAGGTCACCCAGATGGCCGAGGGCCTGGGGCCGGACAATTATTTGAGCCTCAGGACAGACATCCAGGGTGAGGTGCCGTTCCTGCCCGAGAACGTCACCGTCCACATCACTCCCTACAAGGAGCTCTACTCCTACTCCAGCTCAGGTAAAGTCTGCGCTCACCCGTTCCTCACACACCACCCCTGAATGCCCAAAAACATCGATGCTGATGCCATTTTTCCTACATTTTATGGGGTTTTCTGTGCTGTGTGGCAGCCGTGACATCCTCAGGCCAGCGGGAATACGTGGTGGTAGCGGGCACCACCAACCAGACCTTGTCCTACCGCCTGCGCCAGAACGTCACCTTCTCCGGGTGCCCGCACGCGCGGCTGCTGGCGCGGCAGCAACTCTCGGTGGCGCGCGCCTTCGCCCTCTTCGACGGCCACGAGCACGTCCTGCGCTACGCCCTGGCCGCCCGCATCGGCCCGGCGCAAGGTGAGCGCCAGCACCTGATTTACCAAAATAAGCGGATAGATTTGATATCGACACCCAGCTGAGATGGACATGACTCTCTAACGAGGTTAGAGGGTGTATGCTTTAATTACAGACGGGCTCCTGCGTGGAATCGCTTCCAAACACGCAGAGCAAATCACAAAGCATTACAGGTCTATTTATTCACAAATATTCAGTACAAATACATATTCATACCATTGCCACATCCCACTCCCCGCTTCGGATGGTAATTAGCTGTAAACTAATTAAGCATGCACATTTGGCACTTTGTAATGGGTCGGTGAATTGAGGAAGGGACGTTGAAGATGAAGTAATCTTCTTCTACCTCGCTTTGACCTGTCTACTTTCCAGGGTCAAATTGATTGATGTAGCCCCTGGAAGATCTCCAGTTCCTCCCTTCGTCCTCTCTAAATGGGATTTTCAATTGAAAAATTAGTAATTGTGCACATTTCCTTAGATCTGCTAAGCACAAGCGCAGCTGAACAAACGATACAGCAAAATAATCAATCACTGCGAATTCCAGGCCTGGTTCTCTAGCTAATCATCAACTTAGTTAATTAAGTTCAGCTGGCCCATTGGCTGGCTTGTCTATTTTTACTAACTTTAGTAAATTAACCTTTTTACTAAAATCCTAATGCTTCACTGGTTAAACTCTATTTTTTTAATTTTTAAACTCCATGTTTCACCTGCCTCGGATATAAGTGGGGATGATCACTCCCTGTGTCTCCCAGATCTCTTTTTTCCCCCCTAACATCCCTCTGTGCCCGCAGACGATGCCGAGAACCCCGTGGTGAGCCCGTGCCGCGATGGCACCCACGCCTGCGAGGCACCGGCGCGCTGCCAGCCCGGCGCGGGCACCGAGTACACGTGCGAGTGCCCGGCTGGCTACCGCGGGGACGGACGGGGCTGCCGAGGTCAGCGGGGCTGAGGGCGGGTGCTGGGGGGAGCCGGGGGGTCCGTGCCCCGTCAGGGACCGAGGTGTCACCCATATTTGGGATGCTGGGATGTCACAGCACCCACAGGGCTTCACCAAAGGGAAACTGAGGCAGGGTCCTCGGGGTCCTTTGGGAAGCGTTCCAGGAGTAAACCAAAAAAACGGAAAAAAAAAAGGGAGAGATGGGGAAAAAGGCAAAACCAGTGGAAAAATAATCCCTGCGTTTCATAAATCCAGCAATTTTCGTTGTTGCTTTCTTGTCACTCCAAACTTCACATCACAAATTTATCTTCCAAATTTGGAGTCCCATCCCACAAGAAGCTGCCCAGTGCCAGTGAGCTGCACTGTGGCGGGGAATTCAAGGATCCTTCAAGGACCC
>VYZT01058141.1:0-13110 GCA_013400735.1 Pomatostomus ruficeps | reverse complement strand
GAAGGGAACCCTCAGCGCCTCACGCCCTGCCAGCACGAGCAGATGTACCCGCGGGAGGTGCCACCCCTGGGTGACAGCCACGTGCCCCAGTGCGACGAGCAGGGCCGCTACCGGCCCCTGCAGTGCCACGCCAGCTCCGGGCACTGCTGGTGCGTGGACGCGGCCGGGCAGGAGATCGCCGGCACCCGGACGGCGCCGGGCACCACCCCGCCGCGCTGCGGGAGCCCAGGTCAGTGACGCCCTCCAGGAGTGAGGGGAGCGGGGTCAGGTCCTTGGGCATCTGGGTGGCATCCCAGTGGCATCCCAGCCACCAGCAGCGTGGGGCAGTGTGGCCACAGCAAGCAGAGGGAACCCATAAATTAAATTAATTTTAATTGCCATAAATTAAAACATCAGAAGTTTCACCTCAACATAGGAAAAACTTCTTTATGTTGAGGGTGGCAGAGCCCTGGAACAGCTGCCCAGGGAGGGTGTGGAGTCTCCGTCTCTGGAGATGTCCCCAACCCGCCTGGATGTGTTCCTGTGTCACCTGCTCCATGTGAGGTTGGCCTGGGGGATCTCCAGATGTCCCTCCCAACCCTAAGGATTCTGTGACTCCGTGACCCTCTGCCCAGCCACCCTTCTGGGGTTTCCCCGAGGGCGGGGTGCTGCCAAGCGGGTTCATCGAGGGGTTCCTGGGTGTGTAGGGTGCCCTGGCCTGTGGGTTACAGTGGCTGTGGCCATTGGGTCACCTCGTGTGTCTATTTGTCATGGAGGGAAGGGACAGCTATGGGGTGTCAAGGGGACTGGGAGTGGGGTGAAGTGGTGCCAAGGTGCCAAGTGGCTCCAGGCGAGCTGATGGCACCCCCTGAGCCCAGCGCTGGGGCGTTTGCCACCGGCAGAGTCCATCCAGCAGCTGACACCCTGCGAACACGCGCGGATGTACCCGCGGGAGGTGCCACCGGGGCCATCCCCCGTGGGCGATGGCCACGTGCCCCAGTGCGACGAGCAGGGCCGCTACCGGCCCCTGCAGTGCCACGCCAGCTCCGGGCACTGCTGGTGCGTGGACGCGGCCGGGCAGGAGATCGCCGGCACCCGGACGGCGCCGGGCACCACCCCGCCGCGCTGCGGGAGCCCAGGTCAGTGCCAGGGGTGTCATCCCCAGCATGGGGGGACAGCCAGCTGGGAGAGGGGACACTCTGCAAAGCCCTGAGTGCCCCAAGCAGCGGGGTTTCACGGCGGTGACTGTCACCTTCCCCGTGCCAGCGCCCACAGAGCGGCCGCCCAGCATGTGCGAGCGCTGGCGGCAGAGTTTGCTGGAGCACTACGGGGGCAGCCCCCGCGGGGACCAGTACGTGCCGCAGTGCGACGCCTCCGGGGACTTCACCCCGCTGCAGTGCCACGGTGACAGCGGCTACTGCTGGTGCGTGGAGCAGAGCGGCCGGGAGATCCCAGGGACGCGCTCCGAGCCTGGCACCACCCCGCCCTGTAAGAGCCCAGTGCCCCAAATGTCCCCGCAGCACCGGCGCCGTGCCCTGCTCCGGGCGCGGGGCTGAGGGGGACAACGCTCCCTGAGCCACCTGTGTCCCCTCCAACGTGCCAGGTCTGCCCAGTGTCGCCCCGCCCAGCGTCCGGCCTGAGCCCCGGCCCGATGTGTCCCCTCCGGCCACGGGGACGTTCCTGCTCTACGCCCAGGGCCAGCAGATCGGGTACCTGCCGCTGAACGGCACCCGGCTGCACAAGGAGGCGGCCAAGACCCTGCTCTCGCTGCATGTACGGTACCCTTGGCACGGGAATGGGGTGCGGGAATTCCGGGGGGAGTTTGGGATAGGCTGGCTCTGCCACTCGGTGTTTTCACCTCTCTCTGGGTCACTTGTCTGAGCTGCCGGAGTTGAGGGGTCACCTCTTGAGGGTTGCTGTTGGTATTTGGGGATGTTGGCTGTGCTGGCTCATTGCTGAGGTGGCACTTTGGAGCTTTTTTCAGGGGGAATGGCTTCCCAGTGACAGAGGGCAGGGTTGGGTGGGATTTTGGGATGAAATTATTAACTGGGCGGGTGGTGAGGCCCTGGCACAGGGTGCCCAGAGAAGCAGTGGCTGCCCCGGGATCCCTGGAAGTGTCCAAGGCCTGACTGGGGCACCCTGGGACAGTGGGAAGTGTCCCTGCCCATGGCAGGGGGTGGAATAGAATGGAATTTAAAGCCCCTTCCATCCCAAATCATTCTGGGATTCCATGGATTCCATTTTCACCTCCCTCCAGCCGTCTCCAGCAGAGAGGCAGGTCCCAGACAGGTCCCAGACCCGTGAAGGGAAGGAGTTCAGATACTCCCAGAGCTCTCCAGAGTCGGTCCCAGCCCGGAATTCCAGCTGCAGGGCTCTGCTGCAGCCTTGCCTTGTTTCCTTCCTTGGACTCCTCCTGGAGCGTGGCCACGTGCATCTCCAGCCAGGCCAGACCAAGGCAGAGGAACATTGAAATCTGGGCCACGACCCTCCCTGCACCCTGGGGAAGCGAAAAATCTCGCCAAGTATTCCCTCTCCCCATCCTAAAGGTCACTCCCCGGGCTGGCTTCGCTCTCGGAGCAGCCTCTCCTCGAGGCGAAGGGTTCAGATCCATCTGGATGTGGGTGTGAGCCTGCACCAGCTGCCTGAAATGCTCTGCTGCGGGATTCAGCCGGGAGGGCGCAGCGGGAACCCGCCGGAGCCGGGTTTGGCTGGGGAAATGGGATTTGAGTGTCACTCCCCACTTGTGGCCTGTCCCGGCTGCTGGGGTGAGGAAACTCACGGATCCTCCCGGCAGGATCTCAGCCCGTGTCCCTCTCCCCACCCTGGCAGGGCTCCATCGTGGTGGGCATCGACTACGACTGCCGCGAGAGGATGATCTACTGGACGGATGTGGCTGGCCGGACCATCAGCCGGGCGGGGCTGGAGCCGGGCTCCGAGCCAGAGACCATCATCAGCTCAGGTGTGCTCCCGTCACCAGTGTCACCAGTGTCACCTGGCCAAAGCCTGCTGTTCCCAGCACCGTGCCGGGGCTCTCCCAATCCTCAGCTTTGGGTCAGGGATGCCTGAGGGACATTTCCCTGAGCGTGGCCGTCCCCCAGCAGGGCTCATCAGCCCTGAGGGCCTGGCCGTGGACCACCTGCGCCGGGCCATGTTCTGGACAGACAGCGGGCTGGACCGGATTGAGCGCTCCCGGCTGGACGGCTCCGAGCGCCGCGTGCTCTTCGACACCGAGCTCGTCAATCCCCGCGCCATCACCGTGGACCCCGTCCGAGGGTGAGCAGCCGGAATTCCGCGGGGATTCAGACACGGGGCTTGGCAAGGCGCAAAATTCCGACGCGCCAAGGCCGCGTCCTGACCCTGCACACTCTGGCTCTACTGCCCAACCCCTCTTTTTATTGAATAATTCAGGATTTGGCTGAAGTATCAGAAATTTGGATTTCAGCGTCAGGACGTAGATTATTTTGAAAAGCTTTGCAAACGCGGGCTGTGCCCCCAGGGTGCTGTTGGGATACAAAATGTGCCGCTCCTACGGCTCGCCCTCGCCGAGGAGCTGCAGTTTGGGTCTTAAACCTGTTTGATATCGTTCTGCTTTGCTTGGAGAGGGTTTTTTTCCTAATCAAATACAGATTTTTCCAGGCACTGATAAGGGGAAAACCAGGCCTTGTTCCTGGCAAGAACTGGGATAATCTCCCGCCACTCCTCACTGTTGTGTGCCCTGTTTGTGTTTTATTTCCCAGCAACCTCTACTGGACGGACTGGAACCGCGAAGCTCCCAAAATCGAAACTTCCACGGTCAACGGAGCCAACAGGAGGGTCCTGGTGCACACGGACATTGGTTTGCCCAACGGCCTGACTTTCGACCCCTTCTCCAAGCTGCTGTGCTGGGCAGACGCAGGTACCGTCCCCGAGGGTGGCTCAGAGCGCGGCACGCGGAGCCTCCAGGGAAAAACCTGGATTTCTTCAGCCCAGCGCTGCCTGTGGGCTCCGCTGTTGTCCCAAATTGGATTTTAGGAAATATTTCTCCGTGGAAAATGCTGTTGCTCAGGGCTGGGGTGGAGTCATCATCCCTGGAGGGGTTAAAAGCCGTGTGGATGTGGCACTCGGGGACACGGAGCAGTGGTGGGGAATAGCTGGACTTGGTCTTAGAGGGTTTTTCCGACCTGGAGTTTATGATTTTACATCTTTAGGCTGAAAAGCTGTTTCAAAATGGAGTAAATCAGGGAAAAGTTCTTCCCCCAGAGGGTGCTGGGAGTGGGAACATTCCTGAGCTTCAGGAGCGTTTGGACAGCGCTGCCAGGGATGCCCTGGGATTGCTGGGGTGTCCTGCAGGGCCAGGAGCTGCGCTGGGCGATCCCCGTGATGCCGTAAAACACAAAGATCATATTTGGTGTGGTATTTTTCCCACGGGCTGGCGAATTCCCTCGTGTTTGAGCAGGCACCAAGCACCTGGAATGCACATTCCCCGACGGCACCGGCCGGCGCCTAATCCAGAGCAACCTCAACTACCCCTTCAGCATCATCAGCTACGCCAACCACTTCTACCACACCGACTGGAGACGGTGAGCGCCAAAAAAACCCCGACCCCGGCACGGCTGGGAATGCTGAGCCTGCCCTGAGAGGAATCCCAAATCCTGGAGCCTCCCCAGCGCTCTTGTGGGGCTTCAGCAACACCTGCTCGCAAATCCCAGCACGGAAATCTTGTTCAGACACAAGCCCAGCTCGCTGGGAGGGACACAAACAGCGGTTTGGGGTTTTTTTTTTTTCCAAGCTAAGATTTGGCTCGAGGCTCTGGCTCTAGATGAGGTCAAAGCGAAGATCCTGTCCTCAGCCTCGGCAGCAGGAACTCGCCTCTCTTCCCGCTCCAGCTGGAAGCGCTCACAGCTCCCAGCCAGGCTGGGATGACAACAAACACTCGAGGGCTTGGAGGAGCCTCTCAGGGAGATCATCTCTCCTTGGAAGGTTTTTTTTCCGTGGCTGCATCGCCAGAGAGAAATGCCCTGGATGAGCTGGAGCGGGGGATTTTATGGGGCAGCTCTTCCCCGCTTGTCCTGCAGGTGTTCACACCGAGCTTTTCTTAAAAAAAAAGGGGAAAAACCCAAATTTCACAGGTGAATAAAACATTTCTCCTCTTTTTTTTCACCAGGGACGGGGTGATAGCTGTGAATAAAGAAACCGGCTCCTTCACCGATGAATATCTCCCGGAGCAGCGATCCCACCTCTACGGAATCACAGCGGTTTATCCCTACTGCCCCGGAGGTAAAACTCACCCCAAACCCCATTTTCTTGGGAATTCTGGCGGCTGCTGGGTGCCTGGCACACTAAAAATCTCAATTTCTCCCCGCAGCCAGGAAAAAATAACTCCAATTTCAAGGGAACGACGATTTTTGACACCCAGAAGAATTCCAGACCCAGAGAACTGTCACTGCATAGGGGGGGAAAAGTCCTTCACCAACGCCTGCTTTCCTGAGGAAGATTTTCAAGTAATTTTAAGAGAGATTTTCAAGTATTTTTGAGAGTTATACCTCAAGACTTTACTACTGTATTTTTAACAAATGGAAAAAATTGAGATATCACCAAAAAAAAGCTCCTGGGAAGCTCAGGCCACGACTCGAACTCTTGCCCATGCAAGATTTAAAATGTAGCTTTGTTTTTTTTTATTTTTACTCCAATGTTTTGGTTTTTTTGGAGGAAAAATGGATTAATTTTTCAGAGTTTTGACAATCCGACCAAGAGAGGTCCTTTGATCCAAAAAAAATTAAAAATTAAGTGCCTACAGGAAGCTCTGGATGCAGTAAATTGCTGGGTCTAAATAACCGAACAGCCCCTGAAGCCAGAGACTGTGAGCGCTCCCAAAATCCTGCGGGGAAAAAAAACCGGGAATGTGGCAAAGGCATCGAAGATTTTCCAGAGGATGATTCTGTGTCCTCACCACTGCCTCCATTGCATGTCTTTTAGTATTTATATTAGAAGAATATGCTAGAAATTGATCTCTTCGTGCTCGTTGGGTCTCCCGAGTGCCTTCCTGTGCAGAACCGAGTGTTCAAAAACGCCAGTTACGTTGTAATGCTTCACTTTTTCTAGGTTATTTCAATAATTGAATAAAAAAGAGGTTGGTTTAAGGTTCCTTCTGGATTCAGTTTTTCAATATTTCACTTGCAGGGGGATATTTCAGCACGGGGAAGGAGCGAGCGAGCCAGGAGCAAGCTGTTCCTAGGGCAGGACCTCAGGAAAAAAGAGGATTTTATGTAACGTTCCCCTCACACCAAGCCAAACACAACGAAAAAGAGACAAAAAATTGTATCTGCCAACCCAGAGCTCACCAGAACAATCTGTCTTCCTCAATTTCATTTATTCAAAGAAAAACAAAAACAACCTGGTAATTCATCAGGAGTCAGAATATTCAATTTCCTGTTTTGCATCCCGACCAGGGAATCGATCCCGTTCGGAGCCGCATGCCGGAGAAGGGGGGGAGCTGCACGGGGTTCCTAAGCACGCCTGGGGCTGTTTCCTCCCTTCATCTCCCCACTTTCCCCAGTCTGTGGTCAGTCTTGGGGTCGGCGATGATGGCCTGCACGGCCACGATGGCCTCGTTGATCTTGGTCTGCAGCTCCCGCAGCTCCTCGATGTGCAGCAGGCGCAGGATCTGGGCGGCCTCGTTGATGACGGCGTCTGGGGAGGGGGCACAGACAGCGAGTTTGTGTTTTATTTATCATTTTATCCATCATTTGCAGCTCGCGGGAGGGATTTCAGGAAGTTTTAATGCTCTGCACTGGTGGTTTCATAGGGAACAACTCTCCCTGCTGCTGGAGAGGGATGGGGTGGCCTCCACGCCTTCCTGAGCTTCCTGCAGCTCAGGGAATCAGGGAATGAGGGAATCCCAGCCTGGAAGGACCTTAAGGATCATCTCATCCCAATTTCCCACCCCAGGGTTGGTGTGAAACGCTCCACGAGTGATTCAGGTGAGGCGGAGAAGAAGCGAAGCCACAAAGCGTCACCCGGCTGCTCCTGCTCCAGGATCCATCAGGATTATTCCAACCGGAGCTGCCTCCAGGGGATTTTAGGGAAAAGAGGCAGCTGAAACCCCACGGAAGCAGCACAGCCGTCCTCTGCTGGCGGCAGCGGGATTTACAGACAGCGGGATGCGTTCCACGAGGAGCTGGGATTTAAATTCCGGATTTAAGCTCGGCTGTTCCAAACCCAAAACGCCCGGGAGCGCTCGTAAATAACCGGCTGGGAGGGAGGAATTCTTTCCACTCCCGGGGTTTTTTACTGTCCCCATCAGCCTGGGGTTTGACAGTAATAACTCTGTCAAAGGCAAACGTTCCCGTTTAAAAGTCACATTAGGGGCAGTGCTCACCTCCCGTGTCAAACCCGAGAATGTGCTTCTCCAGAGCCACGGGCAGACCCTGGAAAATAGGGAAAAAAAATGTTAAAAATATCATTTGAGGCGTTTGGGAAATAAAATAAATAAAATCCGGTGCTACGGCAGGTAATGGGGGAGAAAATGTGGGGTTTGATTATATAAAAACGCGTGAGGAGTTTGAAAAGTCGCCGCGGTCGATTAAACAAATCCCGGAACGCCAAACCCCGGAGCGTTCTCAAGGAAAAATCCTCCTGCTTCAAGAATCCCCCGCTGGGCACACCAAGTGCCTGAATTCAGTCCTTAAAAGGCCAAGAGCAGGGCTGGGAGCATCACCCAACCCTGCGGCTTCCCGGGAAAACAGAACGGGGCTTTCTCAGAAACTTCTGCCTTTCAGCAGCTGCCAGGCTCCGAGCGGCGCAGAAATCCTCTGTAATCAAATTTTGCTGAGCTCACAGCATCCCCAGGAGCATCTGCTCGAGTGCTGAGCTCAGGAATAAAACAAAATATTCAATTTTCCAAACATTTTCTCCATTAAAACGCTCCAAGGCCGAGTTTATTGGGTATTTCCAAGCACTTTGCCCCGTCCAGCTGCTCGCACTAAATCACCGCTCAGCTTCAACATCCACTCAAAATCACATTTAAACATCCCCAAATTTTAAGATTTGCTTTTACCGCCCTCAGTAAATTTATTTTTTTCTCAACGTTTGCCAAATATTTTGCATTTGGCACAGCAAAAACGCTGAATTTCAAAACCATTAATTTCCGCTGTGAAGCTTCTGAACAGCAAGGATTTCCTTTTAAAGGCTTTTATGGGAGAGGAAAAAAAAAAGAATTTTAATTGATCAAAACATTTTTTAAACACAAACTGGTGGCTGCAACTCGTTTTTTTTAAAAGCGGGGTTTTTCCTTCCACGGCCTTTGCAGGAAAATAAAGTGAAAAATCCGTTTCTGCCGTTAAAATCGGTGATAAAAATGCCACCGGTGCCACTTCAAAGAGATTCCAGAAATATCAGACTTCCTGCATGGATTTGTTTTTAAAGAAATTAGGTTTGGATTTAAGGTTTTGAAGAGCTCCCTGCCAGCCTGGGGTGTTCAGAGCCACACAAAAAGGAAAAATTCTCATTTTTTGTCTTTTTTTTTCCTCTCGGTTCTTCGTGGATGAATTCCTCAAGGTTCCTCCAGTGTCACCTGGCAGCAGGAAATTCCTCACCCTTCCTGCTTCCCACATTCCCCGAGTTTGATCCTTTTTGGGAATCTCCCTTTGGAATCCCCCCAGCCCATCCGAAAAGCACAAGCAGCTCACGATCCTTCCAACAGGGAATCAACCTAAATAAAAATCACCTTTACATCCAGGGCTGCACAGACAACTTCATTCCCAGCCTCATTCCCTAAAAATTCGATTTATCAACGCTGCACCAAAAATTTGGCCATTTAAAAATCAGTCGAAACCTAAAAATTTACCTAATTTTCTTTTTTTTTTAATTTTTATTTTTTTATTCCCAACCCAGCCATCCCCTCTGCTCTGGAGATATTTTCCTCTGTCCCCTGGCACTGATTTTTCTGCCTCTTTCCCACTTTTTTCCTCCAAATCCCTCGGAATGTGGCGTTCCCAAGGAAATTTTACTCCCAGCTCATGTCACAGACAAAGATCATCCCAGCCCTGCTGATGCTTTCCCATCAGACACAAAAAAAATTCCCTGGCAAGGAAAAAAAAATTCCCAGTTCCCCCAGGAAAATCCCCATTTTGGTCCCAGCCGTGCGGCCACAAAAACAACAACCAAAAGCTGCTTTTTATTAAAATTACAGGACCCAAAACGAAGCCAACAGGCTCAGCTAATTTCGTATTTTCCTGCTCTTTTTAACGGTTTTACGGAATTCCAAATCCAGAGCTTTGATCCGGAGCTTCTGGCAATCCCAGCAACCGATGGGGATGAGAAATGAATAAAGAATTCATGGATTGTGGTGAGCAGCTGCCAAAAAAAACGAAGGAATTTGGGCTTTTTGAGCAGATCCAGCTGCTTTACCAGGGACAATTGTACTCATACACCTGCAGGATGCCTTTCCCAGTTTTTTCCAGCTTTTCCCAGCTTTTTCCAGCCTTTCCCAGCTTTTTCCAGCTTTTCTCAGCCTTTCCCAGCTTTTTCCAGCTTTTCTCAGCCTTTCCCAGCTTTTTCCAGCCTTTCCCAGCTTTTCCCAACTTTTCCCAGCTTTTTCCAGCCTTTCCCAGCCTTTCCAGCTTTTCCCAGCTTTTCCCAGCTTTCCTCAGCATTTCCCAGCTTTTCCCAGTTTTTCCCAGCCTTTCCCAGCTTTTTCCAGCTTTTTCCAACTTTTCCCAGCTTTTCCCAACCTTTCCCAGCCTTTCCCAGCCTTTCCCAGCCTTTCCCAGCTCTGTCAAACGCTGGAGAGAAAATCTGGAGAACTGGAATGCTGAAAAAATCACAAACTGAAAACCCAGAGTCACCCCCTGGAATATTTTCCCAGCAGACAGCGGTCAGCAAAGAATTCCGCTAAATCCCGAGTTTCAGGGCAGGAATTTCCTTCTCCATCTCTTTTTTTTTGGGGAAGGGAAGAGAGAAAAGTTGGATTTCCTAAAACAAAACATTCCAGGAATGGATTGAAGGAATATTTCAACCTCTTCATGAATCCAATTCCAAGGAAAACACATATGAGGTGTCCATATGAAATAAAACATTCCAGGAATGGATTTAAGGAATATTTCAACCCCTTCATGAAATCAATTCCAAGGAAAAGCCAGGTCATGAATTTCTTCTCCCACTGCACTGCAGAGCCAGGAAAATCCATGGAAAATGAGCTCAGGGAAGAGCAATTCCAGGATTTCCACTCAAATGGATCAGGAAGAGCTCTGGGCTGCTCCCCACAACCCCCTGGATCTGCTGGAATCGGGATGGGATGAACTTCCAGAACTCTCCTAAATTAAATATTGGAACAGAGCTGGGTTTGACTGAGGGGATAGACCTCTCTCCTCGTTAATTAACGTGGATTAATTAACCCTGGCCAGGAGCGGCGTGGCTACAAACCTCCTTGGACTGGCTGGCCTTGGCGATGGCGTCCTGCGTCAGGCGCTCCTGCACCAGGATCCGAATGGCCTGGGGAAAACATGGAAAAGGGACGGGAATTAATTCGGATTTTTAGGCATTTCTCAGGCATTCCGAGGGAAAAGGAGGCAAAATTTACAAATTTACAAATTTTACAAAATTACAAATTAAATTACAAATTTACAAATTTACAAAATTTCAAATTACAAATTACAAATTGCAAATTACAAAATTACAAAATTACAAAATTTCAAATTACAAAATTACCTCAAATTCAGTTTTGTGAAGGATTTTTAAAATAAAAAAAAAACTCTCCCAGCCCTTAAACTTTTCCGTTAAGGAATAATCTGGGATCTTCCCCAGGCGTGCGGGGCAGCTCAGCCAGGAGTGACAAGGATGTTGATGTCACACCAATAATTCCTGCCACTGCTGGGATAAAATACATGGAAAAGCCTGGAAATCTTGGGAATTCCAGCCTGGAGAAAAGGAGGCTCCAGAGGGAGGAGCCGAGTGGGTTTGGGATCTCGCAGGGAACAAGAAACGGCCTCAAGTTGTGCCAGGGGAGGTTTAGGTTGGATATTGAGGGAAATTTTTTCCTGGGAAGGGTTCCAGTGGTGGAGTCGCCATTCCTGGAGGGATTTCGGAGCCCTGTGGAGGCGGCACTTGGGGACACGTGGCAGTGGTGGCCTGGGCAGTGCGGAGGGAATTTCAAGGGTTTTTCCAAACTGAACGAATCCATGATTCCCAAATGAGTGGATCACAACCCCAGCGCACCAAACTTGATTTCCTGAGCTCTCACGGATTTAATGCTGCAGCAAGGCAGCTTTTCCAGGAAGGAAATCCTGCCCTGGGATGGAAATCTGGCTTTGGGAAAGAAATCCAGATTGGGAAGGAAATCCAGGTTTGGGATGGAAATCCAGCTTTGGGAAGGAAATCCTGCCCTGGGAAGGAAATCTGGCTTTGGGATGGAAATCCAGATTTGGGATGGAAATCCTGCCCAGGGAAGGAAATACGGCCTTGGGAAAGAAATCCTGCCCTGGGATGGAAATCCAGATTTGGGATGGAAATCTGGCCCTGGGAAAGAAATCCAGCTTTGGGAAGGAAATCCAGATTTGGGAAGGAATCCTGCCCTGGGAAAGAAATCCTGCCTCAGGATGGAAATCCAGGTTTGGGATGGAAATCCAGATTTGGGATGGAAATCCTGCCCTGGGAAGGAAATTCTGCCCCAGGATGGAAATCCAGCTCTGGAAACAAAATCCAGCTCTGGGAAGGAAATCCAGATTTGGGATGGAAATCCAGCTTTGGGAAGGAAATCCAGCTTTGGGAAGGAAATCCAGCTCTGGGAAGGTAATCCAGGTTTGGGATGGAAATCCAGATTTGGGAAGGAATCCTGCCCTGGGAAAGAAATCCTGCCCTGGGATGGAAATCCAGATTTGGGATGGAAATCCTGCTCTGGGAAGGAAATCCAGCTTTGGGAAGGAAATCCAGTTTTGGAAAGGAAATTCAGCTTTGGGAAGGAAATCCAGATTTGGCATGGAAATCCAGCCTTGGGATGGAAATCCAGATTTGGGAAGGAAATCCAGCTCTGGGAAGGAAATCCAGCTCTGGGAAGGAAATCCCACTGACAGCACCTTTTAGGAGATGCTGAACCACTCCCCAAACACAGAAAACCCTGGAAAAGGCCTCCCAGCCAGGCCTGGAAAAGGCTGAGAGCAGAGAGGATTTAATTTTGGCCTCGGGATCGGGAACAGCCTCGACTCCGACAATCCCAGTGCTCATCTGCTTTCCCTGGCTCCAGCACGGGGGGAGAAATCCGATCAGAGCTCTGAATTCCCGATCCCCAGAGCTCCAAACGCCTCCCGAAATAACCGCAGGAGCAGCGGGCAGGCGGAATTCCGCGGGAAAGGAGGAAAACGTCAAACATTCCCCAGCCTCTCCCCGGCGGAAGCAGCTCCGCGTTTCTCCGCCGGGATTTCTCCCGGTTTGGGTCGGGATTAAAAGCTGAGCTGGCACCACAAAGTCGCCACTTCAGTATTTCCAGGAATCTGTCACCGCAGGAAGCGGCCGGGACGGAGGAATGAGCTGAGGGGAGTTTCAAATCCGTCCAGAGGACGAGAATTCCGAGTGCCTGTGGCATCGGAAAATTGGACATCCAGCGGTGTCCCCCCAATGGTTTGGGATCAATTGGACAGATTTAAGGGAGGAAAATGGGATTTAAATCCCTGCTCAGCCTGGCCAGGGGGCTGTGGTGGGGTCTGCTCCCTCTGGCTCTCCCAAAAAATCCCTTTTCCCAAAAGATCCCTTTTCCCAAAAAATCCCTTTTCCCCAAACATCCCCTCTCCCAAAAAATCCCTTTTCTCAAAAAAATCCACTTTCCCAAAAAATCCCCTCTCCCAAAACATCCCAAAAAATCTGTTTTCCCAAAAAATCCATATTCCAAAAAAATCCCTTTTCCCAAAAAATCCCTTTTTCCCTAATATCCATTTTCCCAAAAAATCCATTTTCNAAAAATCCCTTTTCCCAAGACATTCCCTCTTCCAAAATATCCCTTTTCCCAAAACATCCACTTTCCCAAAAAATCCCTTTTCCCAAAAAATCCATTTTCCCAAAATATCCATTTTCCCAAAATATCCATTTTCTCAAAAAATCCCTATTCCCAAAAAATCCCTTTTCCCAGAACATCCCTTTCCCCAAAAAATCCCCTCTCCCAAA
>VYZT01058137.1:38598-65783 GCA_013400735.1 Pomatostomus ruficeps | reverse complement strand
GTATTTGTATTTATATTTATATCATTTATATTTATATTTATAGCCTGATATTCAGGGCAAATCTTCAATAGGAAACTCCCAGCTACTTCTGTTTCAGAAGTTCCTTATCACCAGTGATGCTCCAAACGAGCTGTTTCAGCCGAGCAGGGTTGCACCATTTTCCTGCCTTTCCTGCCCAGAAAATTGCACCGTGCAGCGCTATAAACCTGAATAATGCAAGTCCTGTTGGAAAGACATCTTATTTTTCCTTCTCGGTGGCTTAATTAATTTCTTTCGACTCTTTTATACCGTTTGATGAATGTTATTTCAAACCACTGTCAAAGGGAATGTGAGGAGGGAAAAATGAGCCACCTACACGCTGCTTCTCATACAGCTGCATCACCCCTTCAAAACCTGGGAATTAATAAAAATAGGTGTGAGCCCGTGCGCCTGACAGGGAGCGTTTGGAATTGTCAGCCGTGTTTCTACCCTAATTACCCTTGTCGGGCCATTTTGTAAACTGAAAAATTCCCCGGGTTCAACACCAACTCGGAGACAGGCCGGGATATCGAACGCTCCGCTTCCAAACCAGCAAAACAGAAATTGCTCTTGGTTGGGTTGTTTCCTCCTACCCAGGGACCTCTCCCGGCGGATTGCCATGAAAAGCAACACGAGCACAGCTGCTGGTGTTATGAGTTGGGTTTGTTTGAGGGTTATGGGGCATCTCGGAGGGAAATCTAACAAAACTGGGCACGTGTGCAGCGTTTCCGTGTGTGGGGAAACCTCCGGGTGGAATTGCAGGGAGAGGTTTTCTTGTCCCTTCATGGTGAAGATTAAACTGAAAGGTAAATAAAGGTAAATCTATTTCATTTATAAATATTAAATTTATTAAGTTAAAAATGTATATAAATAACAGTGCTTTGGGTTCTGGCAGGGTTTGGGGTGTTTCATCAGAGACATCCTCCCAGCGATCCCAGAATGTTCTGGAGGAAAAGGGGTGGCTGTGGCTGTTTTAGGGTGCGGATGCAGCTCCCTCAGTGATCCCAGTGTGTTCTGGAGGAAAAGGGGTGGCTGTGGCTGTTTTAGGGTGCGGATGCAGCTCCCTCAGCAATCCCAGTGCTTTATTGGGAAAAGGGGTGGCTGTGGCTGTTTTAGGGTGCGGATGCAGCTCCCTCAGTGATCCCAGTGTGTTCTGGAGGAAAAGGGGTGGCTGTGGCTGTTTTAGGGTGAGAATGCAGCTGTTCTGGAGGAAAAGGGGTGGCTGTGCCTGTTTTAGGGTGCGGATGCAGCTCCCTCAGTGATCCCAGTGTGTTCTGGAGGAAAAGGGGTGGCTGTGGCTGTTTTAGGGTGAGGATGCAGCTCCCTCAGGCAGAGGTGGCACCGGGGTGGCTGCAGGAGCTGGTGCCACCCTGGCAGGGTGGCGCTGGCTGAGCACACCCCAGGAGCAGCTCAGGCTGCACACGGAGATGAAGATCGGGTTATTAGGAATTAATTAGGCAGATTCCTGAGCTGGGGCCTGTCAGGGCTCTCGGGCAGGGCAGCACACCCAGGTTCAGCTGCACACAGCTCACAGCACACTTGGAGTGGCTCCAGGGGGCATTCCCACCCCACAATTCTGAGGGAATAATTCATGGGTGAAGCGTGTCTTTTCCTCATGTTTGTGTTTCCCATGTCAAAAATCTGTGCTGCAAAATGTGTCAAAATAAGCTTTTTTCTTTAGCTCTTTGCTGAGACCACGGGAAAAGCTCCTGCTGCCTAATTGGGGGTTCCCAGAGTGATTTTTCTCCCGTGAATACACACAATATCCATGTTGTGCATATTTGCTGCAGATGGAGTGGGTTCCTTCTTCCAAACTCGCTGTGCTGATGAACGCTTCTCCCGGGAGAGTCCCCCTTTCAATATTTGTGGAAAACGCACAAAGGACAAGGACACAGTTGAAGTCTCTTAATTTGCAAATATCGCTGAATATTCATGATGCCTATTTTCATATTCATCCGTTTTTCTGCTGGCGTTAAGGCAGCGTGGCTGTTTTTAAGGTAGAACACATCTGTCACCGCTGGTTTTGTCACCAGAAATATGAGTGCTGGGGAAAAGCAGCACAGAATTTATCACAGAACGATGGACTGGGCCGGGCTGGAAGGAACCTCAGAGATCATCTCGTTCCACCCTGAATTTGCCAGCACAAATCTTGCTCTCTGCCTTAAATAAACTCCTGTTTGGGGAGGTTGGTTCCAGCTCTGGCTGAAGAGCAAAAACAGTGAATTCTGTGGTCACACACAGCGGTGTGGGGATGTTGGAGGGTCACCGTGACCCCAGAGCTGCACGTTTGGAGAGGTCCCTCCTTTGCCAGGCCCTTCTCACCCCACACTGCTCAGCAGAATGAAATCACCGAGTGTTTGAGGAGAGGACAGCGTGAAAAGCACTTTGGGTCCCCTCAGAAAGAAATTAATTTCCCATTTGAACCCCGAGCTGCCGAAGCTGTTCCCCGTGTTCCCTGCAGGGCCCGTGGCATCCTCGCCTTTCATCTGCTGCCTGTCGACAGCTCCTCGCATTGTCTGAGGGGGAAATTTCCTCCCACATCTTATTTGAACGGGTTTTTGTTTTCCCTGAGAAGCGTTGCCAACAAAGATTACTTCTCTTCAGGGCTGGCAAACATTATTTCTCACCTACTGGCTTATTGGGAACACAATTGGAAAATAAAAACCACGATAAGGTTTTACAAACAGCAAGGTGGGAAAAAAGAGAGGAGAGAGATTTTTTATCTCCCACCCGTTAGCTGCAGACAGAGGCAGTTCCTGCTCTGATTATCTCCGGTGTGCAGGGTTTTTTTAAAGAACTTGCTGCTCAGGGCTTTAGCCGGGAAGCACCGAGTGTCACGGGCCGGTGGCTGCCCAAGGTCGCGGTGCTGGCCTGGAAGGTCACAGCTCAGATTTTGCTGTTTTTCATGATCTTTGGATTCTTCCCTCCTTGGAGGCTCAGATGTTCTGTCCCCAGGGTGTCCCCTCTGCTGATCCAGAGGGACTCTTGTGCATGGTTGGTGCAGGAGGGGCATTTTGCACCCCTGAGACCCTCCCAGCTCCTCTCCACAACAAGCGATCCCTTCAGACTTTCAGGCTGTGTTTATTCTCCCTCTCCACTATTTCAGTTACCTAAGTGTTTGTGTAATTCAGGAATTGATTTTAGCCCAGCAAAGCTCCCGACCACGCTCGGAGCTTTGTTTGCTGCAGAGCCCGTAACCAACAAAGCAAGAGTGTCTTTATTGCGGGATAAAAGCCCATCTCCGAGATAAGCTGTCAGGAGGAATGGGCCACTCTGCACCATTCCTGGGCCTTAAAACTTCCATTTATTTTCAAATATTTTGCAGAGCAGCCGGCACCTGGCGTATCGATCGTGCCGTTAAATCACACTGAGCTCGTGTCTGAGACAGTTTGGGATTTACTGTGCCACCCAAACCCGGCTGCCACTGCAAGGCAAGAGAAGAAACATCCACTGCTGGCATTTTTCCTGCAGGACACGGCTCACTTGCCCAGTTTGTGTGGCACCTGCTCTGTGAGCAAAGGCCTGGGCTGCTCTGCACGGCACAGACCCGTCCCCAAGGCTCCCTGAAACACAGGAGAGGACAGGGATTGCGAGTCCTTCCCGAGCGGCCAGAACAGAGCCCATTAAGGTATTGCAAGCCATGCAATTCAATGGCCCTGAAAGTATAATTTGATTGTAATTCAGGAGGTTACTAAAAGGAAATCCATACCGGGCTGAAAGATAAGCCAAGGCGAGGAGTGTATTTACTGTGAGTGCTGAAATGTGAGGTGTGCGGGTCCCTTATCTCCTTTGTCTGCACTTTATCACCACTGAAGGCAACTAAAAGGGGAATAATGTCTGCTTCACAAGAGAAGATTGGATTAACTTTTCCCAAAGGCCTTGTGGGAGTTATTTCCATTCTGCTCCTGCCTGGATTAGCCCAACTCCTTCAGCTGTTTCCACATCTCTGCAGGAGAAGCTCCTGGCTCTCGGGAGGGAGGGGAGCATGCTTGGTGCGTTGGTTCTTCGTGGGGGATTTGCCTTTGACCTCTGTGAAGGAATTAGGAGCCCTACGAGCTCCTCCATGACTGTTTTCCTGGGGAGGTTTCCTTTCCAGATCCCTTTTTGTTACACAAACTCACTGTTCAGCAGTGGTGTCCCTCGCAGGTGTTTGTTAGAATTGTTATTTGTGAGAGGAGCCCTGGCTCTGCTCATTCTTGCTGAGCTTTCACTCGATGCCCTCGTCTCCACTCTGATCCCTCTCTGCCTGGGAACAGCCCCAGGTCCTTTCTCTCTGTGTTTTACCTCTTGGTCCTGCTCTGGACACTGGGAGGATGCTGCTGTTCTGCGTGGTGGGATCAGTCTCATCTACTGAATTCCATTTTAATGGGAATGAGGAGTCTGGGTGCATGGTTCCCAGCCACGAGGGTTTGCTGAGTTACCCAGGCAAAGGCTGCTCGTGCCCAGGAGATGATTTTGTAGTTCCTCAGCATTTACTGTCCAGATATTCCCATTTTTTCTTGTCACATCTATCAGGATTTGCTTTATATGCATGTGGCTGAACAAGAGCAGGCACTTACGGAATGTTCTGTTTTATTCCAGGATGGCTCAGCCCGGAGGAAGGGATCACAGCCAGACACTCGTCACTTCCACCCAGCTCCACGCTGTTTGCAGATGGAACACGGGAAAACCTCTGCAGCCTGGAGGCTCTCACAGGTACCTGCCAGGAGGTTTATAACTCGAATTCAGGGCTGCTTTTTCTGGTTTTTCACGTGGAGGAGGCAGGCAGTGATTCTTGGCCCACTCATGGCCAGTGCTGACCAGCACAGCTGCCCATTTCTCTCTTGAGTTTGATTTTCAAGGACCACGTGTTTCTTTTTCTACCACTTCTCTTATTTCTCTCTGGTTACTGCTGTAACTGCTGCGTCTTCTTTGAGCTCCTGGGCACTACAAGACATCTCCTAGATGTTGAACCTTGTCATTTTTGATAAATCTCCGTGAAGCACAGAGCTCAACTGAAACTGCAGCTCAGCATCCTGAAGTGCCAGTTCAATCTATTTCTAGCGTTGGAAAAAAAAATAGAAGGGGAGCAGCAAAAAACTTCACAGCTTTATACCAGTAATGATGATGGGAATGAGGTGGCTTTCAGAAAATAATTTAATCCCTGGAGTACTGGGAGTGGGTTTTGTGTGTCATGTGTGACAGAGCCGGAGGTAGGGCAATGTCCTCTCACTGTGGCTCGTATTTAAAAAAAGACACCTTTTTCCTCTGCGAGTTCACTAAAGTGCAGTTTTATTTCACCATTTTCCAGACTGAAAGCACAAGCGGAGCAGCTTTCTGGAGATCCTGGGGATTGGTTTTGCCTCGGCACTGTCGGACCACCTGGGCACTGCCCTTCTGTTGTTTTAGCTGAGCTTGGGAGGGTGGAGGGTGCCAGGGTAAAACGCAACCCTTTGCTCCAGCCTCTCCATCCGAGGGAAAACCCAACCTCTGCTCCAGCCTCTCCATCCCAGGTGAAACCCAACCTCTGCTCCAGCCTTCTGCTCCAGCCGCTCCATCCCAGGGAAAACCCAGCCTCTGCTCCAGCCTCTCCATCCCAGGTGAAACCCAACCTCTGCTCCAGCCTCTCCATCCCAGGCCAGCACATTTCAGACCTCCTCTGCTTGAGCTGCTTCAGGACAAACCCCTTCTTTTTGTCCAACCCCTTCTTTTCACCTGTTTTGACGTGTGGATTCCCTCTGTGCCTGGACATTTTGTGGTTTTGGGAATTCCTGGTTCAAACTCAGCTGTTCAGTCTGATGTCAAGGTTCAGGACCTTCAAAACATCAGTTTTAATATTTGGGTTGCTTCAGGTTTCTCTCCAAGCGCCATTAATTACTAGACCCACATCTTTAATTACACAGGATATCCAGAGGTACAGGTAGATGTACCCAAGTGCATTTGGGGCAGGAATTAGGGACAAACAGGATCCCCACCTGTTTAACATTCAGCCTCATCCTTCCTAAGTACCATTTTCATTTGTACTCTGGTTGTGACACAGAAATCGATGCCCCCCAAATGAAATTGCTTTGTCTAATAATCCTTTGTGCCAGGGTTATCAATAGTTCATTAGTCTTACTTTGCATCTGTCAATAAAAGGTGAAATTGAGAAAGAGAGAGCTCGAGGGAAGGAGGGAGTGCATCCTCTGTGGAAGGCGGCTCCACTCCAGCCACCCTTTGTCTCCAGGCTCATGGGTGCAGTTGTACACACAACTTTGTTCCCTTGGAACACCTTGGGAGCTCTCACAGGTTTTCATTTCTTCCTGAAGAGCTGAGAATCTTCCCACCATGAAAAGCCGTGGCTGAAAAGCTCCCACAGTGGCACCAGGAGTGATTTGAGGTGTCCCGTTTCAGCTGTCCCGTTTCAGCTGTCCCGTTTCAGCTGTCCCGTTTCAGCGGTCCCGTTTCAGCAGTCCCGTTTCAGCTGTCCCGTTTCAGCTCTCCCGTTTCAGCGGTCCCGTTTCAGCAGTCCCGTTTCAGCAGTCCCGTTTCAGCTGTCCCGTTTCAGCAGTCCCGTTTCAGCTGTCCCGTTTCAGCAGTCCCGTTTCAGCAGTCCCGTTTCAGCTGTCCCGTTTCAGCAGTCCCGTTTCAGCTGTCCTGTTTCAGCAGTCCTGTTTCAGCTGTCCCGTTTCAGCAGTCCTGTTTCAGCTGTCCTGTTTCAGCAGTCCTGTTTCAGCTGTCCCGTTTCAGCAGTCCTGTTTCAGCTGTCCCATTTCAGCTGTCCCTTGGGTGCTGGTCCTCCTGCAAGGAGCCGCTGTGGCCCTGCCCAGGGTGGCAGCCAAGCCCTGTCCTGGCTAACAGGGGCCAGCCAGGTGCCCTCACTCCTTGCCTGGGTTTGCAGCCTGACAGGACACGCTGGATGCCATCCCAGCACGGTGGCACAGCCTCAGGCTGTGATGTTTTATGCTGGGATCTTGCCAAGTTCATCCGAGCAGCGTTTGGTGTCCTGGTGCCTCTCACCCTGTGTCACCGAGCTTGAACACCGTGCCAGGGTCAGTGAAGGCGCCACCCTGGGTTGAAGTTGACCAAAAACATCCCAGACCCTTGGCAGTTTCAGGTTTTTATTAATTAGTTGGAACTCTGCATAGATTGACAAGGTCAACAAGCAAATTGTGTCATTCATTAGGCACCGAGTAATTAGTGATGGCTCCTGGGATGCCACCTGATTCCTTTCATCCCGACTTTTCCCTGGCTGCAGCAAGTTTTCCTAATGATCAGCACTCAAACATTTCATAATTCATCAAGTCTGTGGGTGTGGAGTAAAACACCTGCACCAGCGAGGCTGGGAAGGTCTGTGCAGCAGCGGGGACGGGGCTGGAGCCCTGCCTGGGTGCGCTGGGCTGGGTCCAGCTGGGATTTCTGCTCATGGAGGAAATTCTCCTGGATACCCCGACCTGAGCAGGTCCTGCCCCTTGTCCTCCAGCTGAGGAACCTCCCTGGGGCTCCAGCAGGACCCGGGCTGGGATGGGGATTGAATCAGCGCAACCAAGAGGAGCAGAGAGTTTATTTAACTCCATCCAGTGACCTCCAGGGATGTGTGGAGTTTGTTTGGAAAAATCCCAGCTCTGTGGGCTAAACCCCTCTGGCCTTCTGCTGCTCCAGAAACGAGTTCTTGAACTCACCCAGGCCATGTTCAGGAGAGCCAGGGAAGAAAAGTTTTGATGGAGAAATTATTTTGTCAGCGTATTGTTCCCATGAATGTTTCATGAAGCCTTTGATTCCTTCAGGTTTTCCTGTCTGAAGAACATTGATCATGGGTTTGGGCAACTCTGCTGCAAGAAAATTCTTCTTCCAATTTATTCTGCGGCCTTTTCCTTTTTGCCAAAGGATAAAGGAGAGAAGGTTGGGAAGTTGTAATATCTGCAGAATAATAAAAAGGAATCCCTGCACCTTTTGTTTCACTACTGCTGAGAATGACAAGAAATTTTAAAAATTTCAAGCTGAAAACAATAATTTATCTTGAAATTCCTCACAAGGTGTATTTGAAAAGTCAGTTCTCTTCATGTGTAACTCAGAAAAGTGATCTTGTACAGTTGAAAAAAAAAAAAAAAAAGATGTGTACATAAAACCAGGGTGATTTTAAACTGCTTCTTGTGTGACAGAGTTTTGGATCAATATTTCATCACAGGAAGTCGGCGCCGTGGCTTTGAGGCTCGCTTTGCCAACGCGGGGAAGCTGCTCTGCTCGAGTGTCGCTCCTGCCTGGTTTCCTGCGCTGATGAAAGTTCCGGGGAGAATGAAAGGGGAGAAACGCCTGCAGCTCTCCAGGAAAACACACGGGGAATGAAAGGATTGGGGCTCTTGGTGACAGGATTGGGGTTCTTGGTGAAAGGATTGTGGTTCTCAGTGAAAGGATTGGGGCTCTTGGTGACAGGATTGGGGTTCTTGGTGAAAGGATTGTGGTTCTCAGTGAAAGGATTGGGGTTCTTGGTGACAGGATTGGGGCTCTTGGTGACAGGATTGGGGTTCTTGGTGAAAGGATTGGGCTTCTCAGTGAAAGGATTGGGGTTCTCAGTGAAAGGATTGTGGTTCTTGGTGAGAGGATTGGGGTTCTTGGTGAAAGGATTGGGCTTCTCAGTGAAAGGATTGGGGTTCTCAGTGAAAGGATTGGGGTTCTTGGTGACAGGATTGTGGTTCTTGGTGAAAGGATTGTGGTTCTCAGTGAAAGGATTGGGGTTCTTGGTGACAGGATTGGGGTTCTTGGTGAGAAGACGTCCCTTCCCTCCCGGCTGCCCCCATGATCGACGCCGGGAAGCTCCCCAGGGGCAAACATTCCCCGCGATCCCACTGCTGCTCCTGCCCCTGCCAGCTGGAGCGTGGCAGACAGAGCAGCACCACGGGCAGGTGATGAACGCAGGGAAATCTGCATTCATGAGAACCCAACACGGGAAATTTCTAATCTTTCCTCTCCTCCAGGCCAAATGCGGGTGTAATTCTGGAAGATTGTTCCGTGAGTCAGCTCAGAGTGAGCTTTCCTCGAGTATCCTGGATTTTTTTGAACAGAACCTCTCCAGAGCAGTGAGTGAAGTGGTCTCTGGGGCTGCAGGGCTGTGCTGTGTGCTCGGCTGATGGCAACTGCAGCCACAGGCACACAAAGCCATGGGAAACGGGACAGACAGAAGGTCAGGGGGTATTTGGCACATTTATCACTGTCTGCTCTTGCCAGGTGCTTCCAAACCCCGACTGCAGCTCTGACTGTCACACTGTGTTTGCAGACAGATCCAAGAAATGACTCAGGGCCCATCTGTGGTGCCAAAGAACTTCACTCCGCGCTTTGCTCGCGGTCGCTCCCGTCTGACTGTCCGTGCTGGCTGTGCGGCTGGAGCGAGGCAGCTCCTTCCCTCCACGTGGGAATTCAGCTTTGGAAGAGGTGCCCAGGGAAGCTGTGGCTGCCCCTGGATCCCTGGCAGTGCCCAAGGCCAGGCTGGACGGGGCTGGGAGCAGCCTGGGATGGTGGGAAGTGTCCCTGCCATGGCAGGGGATGATATTTAAGGTCCCTTTCCACCCAAACCCTTCAGGGATTGCAGGGTCCATTGTGAGGAGTTGCAGTTTTAGGAACAATTTAAACTTTGCAGCAGCCAGCGAGGGTAACTTTGGACGGGAACACACAGCTATATGATTTTTTTTTCTAGTTTTATCAACAAATATAGCTTTTCCTAACAGCCCTTCTACCCTCTTGCCTCACCATTTATTTTTGAAAGTGCTATAAATAGGCAGCGCTCTGGATTGGGTCAGTTCCCCAGGGAAATAAGTGCATGCCGCTTATATTTTAGAGGTTAAATTCTGCCAGCCTTGCACTCGCTGAGGAGAGCATTAGGGGAGGTGTAAGGCAGGGAAGAACCCAATACTGTGCACAAATGCAATTTAACAAATGGCACCAATTGTGTCTTTGGAAACCTTATTATGGGGTCAATTTATTTTGTCAAGTGAGAAGTAATTAATTTTATAGACGTTAAAGAGAGTAAACTCTAAACTCTGTGCTCTGACCGGCACCTTGGCATTAAAACAGAAGCCCTGTGTGTGCTGGGAGCTGCTCTCAGTGGGATGTGCTGTGCTGGAGGAGGCTCAGGGCAGGGGAGAGCCCCGATTCCCTTTGATCCGGGCAGGGATGGGCTCAGGGCTGCTCTGGCGAGCACAACACGAGCTGCTGGAACTCCTGCCCCCTGCCAGAGGCGCCTTGCTGCTGGGACACCCTTTTTTCCATGCCTGGCATCCCCTGAAGGCTCTGGGGAGGTTCTCTCCGTGCAGGGAGGGATGGGAGCAGCTCTGGGTGCTGTTCCAGGGACGCTGACAGCTCCTCACGCAGCACGAGCCACGGCTGCTGCTTCAGCTCCGCCATCTGCCGTGTTTGCCCTCTTCCCTGCCCACTCACCAGGCAGGAATTGTCTTTTTCTCCATCCTGCCGAGCTTCCCGCACCGCTGATCCCCTGGTGCCGAGCTGGAGGCTGCTGAGGAACCGGGAGCTGGGCGAGGAGGTGCCAGCGCTGACCTCCCACGGGCCACCACCCACGCCTCGCTCAGAAATCCCTCTCCTTCCAGTAAAGAAACCAAACCAAAGTGAGATTTAAGGGAAGTGTCATCAGCCTCATGTGCTGGTGAGACAGAAATCCCTCCTCTCCCTGGCTGTGGAGTCAAAAATTCAAGCAGACTTTCAGCCTGCTGATAATAATGTAATTTATTTCTCTTCCATAATGAAAAATGTTTAGATAAAGGTGAAAAAACCTATTTTGGAGGTTAGTTGGATGACTTTAAAAGTCCCTTCCACCCCACTCTACGCTATGACCCTGCAGAAGGTCGAGAGAGAAGCCTGGCAGATTGAATATTTTGAAGGATGCTGTTCCTCCTTCGGTTTAACAACCCAGCAAAGAGGAGAACAGCGTGAGCGGAGCCGAGGAGAGGAGCGGGGAGAGTGACAAACGAGCAGGAATGAGCGCCGGGGCAGCAGCCTGGGCTGCACCTGTGCCGCCAGCCCGGGGCCAGCCAGGGCCGCGGCTCAGGCCTGGCGCCGGCGCTGCCATGGGAAGCACCAGCTGCACTGCCAGGCTGAGAGCAGCATTTCCACCGCCCTGCTGAGGGGAGAGCAGCCCTGCCCTTGAGCAAGGTCAGACAGAGG
The DNA here is from genome assembly GCA_013400735.1 of Pomatostomus ruficeps. Taxonomy (NCBI): domain Eukaryota; kingdom Metazoa; phylum Chordata; class Aves; order Passeriformes; family Timaliidae; genus Pomatostomus; species Pomatostomus ruficeps. The sequence continues at coordinate 54,635 of VYZT01058137.1, read as the reverse complement.
GATCTGTGGAGCTGGGCAGCTCCGGAGCGCAGGATTTTATTGAAAGCACAGGGGGTTGGTGGTGGGGAGGAGGCACCGAGGGCGTTCCTGGGGCACGGTGGGCAGGAGGGGCTCTGGCACAGAGAATTTCTCCAGAGGAGAAACAGATGGAATTTCTCTAGAGGAGAAATGAGGATTGATCTGGTTGCATGGAATTCACAGTAAAAAGCAACGCAGCAAATTAACCCCTTGGGATGCAGATTTTGGATAGCTCCTGTTCTCCTCTGTTCGTATTCATGGTTTTGGTGGTGTTGGAAGGAATTATTGAAAGCAGGGATGTTGAATGACAACTCCAAATAGCCTCTGCTACCACTGCTACCATGTTTGCAATCTATGTAATGCTCTTTTTCTCTACTAAATGTATTTTCTTCCTAATTTTGAGTTTCCCTGATGGGCTGGGTCTGTTCCGCTGGGGATAAAACAGAGGAGTGTGCATTGTGTGACAGATTTAACAGCCTGTGGGGTGCAGGGGGGAGATCCCTTCTCCAAGCCAGGCAGACGGGACATTCTTGCCCTTTCTGTGTTTTCTTTTCCTTTCTTTCTGTCTCGAGTGAGCACCTCTGGAGGATGAAGGATGGGTCACTTGCCTGCCTCGCTTTCCTGCCTGAGTCAGGGAGAAGAATTCCTGGGAATCAGTGGGAATTCAGAGGGTCCTTCCAAGGATTTCGGTCAGGTGAGCCTAATTCCTCCTGCAGGTCTCCTCCTTTAGTGAGAACATAAAATGAGGGGTTTTGAATGATCCAAACGTTTGACTTTCATTTTTGCTTGGTCAATATTGGAAATTGGAAATGCTCAAGGCCAGGCTGGATGGGGCTTGGAGCCACCTGGGATAGAGGGAGGTGCAGGGGGTTGGGATGAAATGAACTTTAAGGACATTTCCAACCCAGAGCATTCCACAATCCCGTGGTTGTGGAGAGCTGGAAGCAGCAGGAATTTGCTGTTGGCTCTGGAGAGGGTGGAAGCAGCCAGACACCCCTGACACGAAGGACTGAGCACCCCAAAGCCAGGCAGGACCTGAGGGAGGCTGGGAAAGCTCCACCAGAATTTCAAACCCATTCAGGGCCGATTGCAAAATATTTTGCATAAACTCCTTTTCTTCCCACCTGAATGTGAACACATCCAGATCAATCACCGAGCTGGAGAATCTTCCTTTTGTGCACATCCTGCTTTGTTATTCCTTTCATTTGTCTCACGCGGAACGAGCCGGCACGGCGAAAATCACGCATTGTGGATGATCAGAAAGACCTTTTTTCCCCGTGCTTTTCAGGCAGCAGAACACAGGAATTGAGTGTTGTCTGTACACAGAGTTGCTGTTTTCCATATATAACCAAGGTGTCGCGCAGCTCATTATTTCAGGCAAAAAAAATCAGCGTCAACAACCAGGGCCTGTGGCTGTCACTGGGTTTCTTAAAAGCAAAACTCTTTGATCTCTTGAAGAAAGAAAAGAAATCAGCTCCTGGATTTTAGATTTTCTTTTCTGCACTTGGTCTTCTCGAAAAGCATCAGAAAGTGAAAAATCTGAGGTGACATCCCACGTTCTCGTGGCCCCTAATAGCCAGTCACTCCAGCAATTCTTCTGAGTTTATCTTTAATCTGCGATTCCCAAACTAATTAGGGACTGAATGTCTTTGGACTGATTCTCATTTTGTCTTGAGTTCTTGTGACATCTTTACTACAAATTCTCTCTCAGTCTAATTAAATTCCTGCAGCACGGATGTCATTATTCATATCATCACCTGTGCCAGCCTGGCCGGGCGTTGGGGACGGGCTCCCTTCCCTCCTGCTCCACATCTGAAAAGTTTGGCTGGAAGTAAAAACATCTCAAAGCTTAGCACAGACAGGGAACCCATTAACATCCAGGAATTCAAATTGATGGGGTTTTATTAGAGAAATCCAATAGCTGTGCTGTTATATATTAGTTTTCAGAAGAATATTTCAAAACTCATTTAAAACTCTTCTTTTTTATTTTTTTATCCTCAGAAATCGTTCCTGGGTGCGAAGAATTCTCATAATGTGAGGATTAGGAATAATCCCCACTTAGAGGGTAAATTTTTGCAATCCAATCACTGATGCAGGTGGAAGGGAGAGCCACTCAAAACTGTGTCTGGGACAGCAAAGGGCTGCCAAAAATGAATATTCCTGTCTTCAACCCCAGAGGATCCTGTGGATCCCATCGGGAATGTGGGAGCTCAACGCCAGGAGCAGGAGGTGAGTCCTTCCTTCCTTAGTAGGAAAATGTAAAAAGGAATTCTCAGGAAAACACGAATTATATGAAAATTTCATAATCTACCATCAGTTATGCATTGTCTTGATGTATTTTCATTAATCATGACTTCAATAATGAACTTTTTAATCTCTAAACCCACCGATCAGCAACACAGAGATTTTCTGAGGGGTGCAGGTGGATTGCCTGTTGTGGGAGGTGTATTAGGAGTAAATCAACAAATTGATTCCCGGCCTAAAGAATTGATTAATTTATTACGGTGAAGTTCTGCTCTTTGATCTCTCAAGGTTTTGATGAGCATTAATGCAGCTCCAGACATCCAGAACAATCTATTAATTTAATGGGCAGCGAGAGCTGGAGATTGATTGCCACAATCACGGCAGGAAAGCTGAATTTTGGGTTGCAGGCACAGGAAACTGGGCCAGATTCCGGCACAACTGCAGAGAACTGCGTGCAAAAACTGCACTTCAATCCTGCTGAGCTAAAAAGGAAATAAAAAACTCTTCAAGGAGGGGGAGGCCCTTATAATTGTGACTCAAATAAAATAATCCTGAATTGTTCATGAGGAGTTTAGACGAGCCTGAATGAGTTGAGGAAGGCTCTAAACTTTGTGTTGGCTCCTGAGCAGGACCCCCAGCAGCCCCTGGGGAGCCAGGGGAGCATCCCGGGCTCTGCTGGGGTCACAGAAGTGGTGGAGGCTCTGCAGGCTCCGAACCCGAGCAGTGCTGCTGCTCTGAAATCCCCCTGGAGCCACTCCAAGGCATCATTCCCACCCTGAAACCGCTGGGGCAAATCCCTGCCAGCCATCCCATGGCTCCCTCCGTTTCCAACACCTTTGGAACACCCTGACCGATGCCCAGGAGCTCTCCAAAGGCTCCTTCTATTTCCAAACACCTCTGGTCACCCCTGACCGATGCCCAGGAGCTCTCCAAAGGCTCCTTCCATTTCCAAATTCCTTTGGTCACCCCTGACCAGTGCCCGGGAGCTCCCAAAGGCTCCTTCCATGGCCAAACACCTTTGGTTACCCCTGAGCAATTCCCAGGAGCTCTCCAAAGGCTCCTTCCATTTCCAAACGCCTTTGGTCACCCCTGACTGATGCCCGGGAGCTCTCCGAAGGCTCCTTCCATGGCCAAGTCACTGCCTTGAACAAACGCACTTCAATAATTTCATTTCTCTGATGCAAGTGCTGCATTCCACATTTTTCTCCAGTGCTCTCACTCGTTGTTGGGCTCTCCCTGAAGAAGCCCCACTGGCACAGCTTCCCTGGTGCTCCCTGAGTTCTGTGGGTGCTGCTCCTCCCTCTGTCACCCCAAAACCCAGGGGCAGAGGCCGAGCCGTGCTCCGAGCGTGGCCCTGAGCTGCCAGGGCAGGCAGGCAGCCCCAGCAACCCCCCCCAGCCCAGAAATCCTCTGCTCTGCTCCGAAACACGGCTTAGCCGCTGAACAAAACCTAAATGAGAAATGTTGATACTTAATGAAATATAAGTTTGAGGATTTCACAAAAGAAATCTGCTGTCGCCGCTTTAATTTATTAGGGGAGAGTTATGTGCAGATGGTATACACAGAGTTATTTCCTGACTCTACTCCAGAGTAAGTTGATTTGTGGTTTAATGACTTTTATCAAAATGAAATAAGCGTTTGATCTTTGGATTTGATCTGGCTATATCTGCAGCTGCTACACCACTACAGCAATTACTTCCAAACTGGGCTTTCTGCCCAGGCAAATGGAGTTCGTCCTTGTTTCATGTCTCATTGACTGTCCTGATAATACACACACTGCTACTGTAGGTTTTTTTCCTTCCTCTAAATTTGATAGGTGTGAAAGTAAGAGAGTAATTCCCTTTTTATTTTAGCATCAGTGTTGTTTTATTATAATCCGTTCGCCGCTCTGGTTAATTTTATCTCGAAGCTGCTCCTAACTGAAATTCGATACAAGAATGTGTCATTTTCTCCACATAATCCTGCCATGCCCCTCCACAGAGAAACAAGAAACTCATTTATGAATCCTCAATCTCAGGCCCCTCGTGGTAATCTTCACATCTGTCCATGGGGTTTAGGGATGGGTTTGCAGTGATCTGTTGTGCACCCACGCTGGACTAAATCCACTCCTGATGGATTTCAGAGGAAGGCAACGGAGTTACACTTGGAATCAATTTCCCCCGTGTCTCCACCTCTGAAATAGTGGGGGTTTTGCTGTTGGCCAATTAATTCCTGTCAGACTGAAGCTGTTCAGGTCAGCAATTCTTTTTCCAGGACCACAGTTCGTTCTTTATTTACTGCTCAGGACAAGATTCGTCCGAGTTCAGCCTCAAAAACTCCCGGTGGGTGATGGTTGTTAAAATTATGAGTTCTGAGGGCTCGGTGCTGCCTCTGTGAGTTCCTGAGGAGCTGCAGCTGCGTTGTGAGCAGCGTGGGGAGCCAGGAGCTGCTGGCAGCCGGCTCACCTGGGGCACAGCGGAGCAGCAGGAGGGTTTGTGGAGCATTCCCAGATCAGACCACGCTGGATGAAGATGTTCTGGAAGCTGGTCTGGAGCCAGCAGGGCTGAACTCTGCCGATTCACCGCGGCGAGGAGGAGCAGTCAGAAGGAATTACACAACGAAGGGAAGATCTTTGTTCTCCCCTTCTTTTTGCAGTCATTTGGGGATAAAGCGCTTCACGCTCTGCGTGGCCCGAAGGAGGATTTGAAATCGTCTCATTTTTGGGCTGGGTGTTTCCTAGAGATGAGCAGTAACTGGGAAGGGACTGGTGGATGAGCTGCCTGGAGATGTGCAGCGCGTCCAGAAGCTCCGGGAGAAGGTGGCTCAGCCTCGGAGCCGGGAAGGGTTTCCTGTGCCAGGGTTGCTGCTGCATCCTCAGCGAATCCAACGCCTTGCACAGCTCCTGCTCCTTAATCCAGGGAAATTAAACCACCAGCCCAGCGACACTGTCCAGCCATCTGCTCTCCCAGGTGCTCCCACGCCCGCTCAGAGATGGGGATGTGACCCAGAATCCCAGTGCCGAGCTGGGATCCTTCCCAGCACCGTCCCAGCTTCAATCCTCTGCGTGGCATCGGATACAGTAAACACCGAGATTGGATGTGAGAGCATATGTCCATTGCATAATTCATTAGAGTTCTTCTCCACAACTATTTTTAGGTCTTTTTCAATCAGAAGTAGAGGGGTGAGGATTATTCAGGAAAAGAAAAAGATAAGGAAATAATGGGGATGGGGGGGATTAGAAACGTGTCTAGGTACTTCTGGGACAGTTTAGCTGTGTGTGTTTGGTTTTAAAGTAATTATTTCTGTGCTGGACAATTCCCCAGTCCCTCACGACAGCCTGGCTGTGGGATGGAACAGGAAACCTGCTCCCCTTCCACTCAGCACTGCTGCGAAACCCCTGTCAGGCCAGACTCCCCCTCACATCCACTCCAGACTCTGTCACTCATTGGGAAGGTGGTTATTCCCAATTCCCAAACACAAACCACGTGCAGAACCGTTTCCCCTCTGTTCTGCAGAGCATCCGCTGGGTGCTGGCGGGACACGGAGCAGAGTCGGTGATTTCCCTGCTCAGAATGCCTGGTAACTGAAAATCCTCACTTCTTCTCGTGAGTCAGCAGGCTCTGAGCTGCACCGAGGTTGTGAGGACACCTGGGACGTTCCTGGGTTCTCAAATTCAGGCAGCACCCGCGCCCTTTGCCGGGCCTCACCTCACCCCACATGCGCTGGGTTTGCTGTGAGAATGTGAGGAAAAAACCCCAACAAACAGCCCCGAACCCAAACCCCACATTGTGCAGCGTGAGTCACCGAAGAGAAATGGAAGGAGGAGTTATTTTGAGGCTTTTGCATCTTCCCTATTGCTAGGAGACAGTTCCCGGGCACGCCGAGCTCGGCAGGCTCCCACAGCTGCCTCGGCGGCGGCCAGGGCAACTCTGGGGAGACAAGGAGGAGGAAATTGGGATGGGAGAAATTCCATCTCTCAGTCCTGCTGAGACAAGCGCAGGGTGCAGCTGCAGGTGCCAAGGAGAGCACTGAGCCCGAAATGGCACCTTGGTCACTTGGCTGTCATGGTTTGCTCGCTGCAAAGAGTGGGGAATGATGGGGTTACACCACATTTGGGGCAAATTTGTAGGGTTTGGGAAGGTGCAAAAATGCAGCACTGCCGGCCAAGTTTTGGATCAGTCCGTGCACCCCGTCACCTCCCAGCCCTCAGGGAGCACAGGAACAGCAGCAGCCTCACCACCGTGACCCCAGGGGTTAAAATTCTCACTTTGAGTCAGAATTATTCCCTGCACCCCCATTTTCATGAGGCACCTGCAGCAGGGGCTGGGGGAGGCTGGGGTTGTGGATGGACAGATCTCCCGGGGTTGTATCATGGCTGGGCAGAGCCTGGAACAAACCGAAGCTGTCATGAGAACGTGGGAATTTGTCATCCAGCAGGGAGCTGCTGAGACAACTGTGGAATAGCTCACACTGTATTTTTCTCACCAATGCCAGATGGCCGGGAATGGGATCCCCCACGTTCTCCTCCCAGTCTGAGGAGACGAGAAAATAAACAAGGAAAATGTCTGTGCTGGTGGCATCTGCTGGCTCCCTCAGAAGGTGAGTCACTGCTTTCGGTCGCTGAAATAATTAGGATTTCTTTCTAATTGTTAACCCTTCCTGCCCCACAGATCCCAATCATCCTCTTGGTTCCTGGCAGGGGGTTGGAACTGGATGATCTTTAGGGTTCTTCCCAGCCCAGACCATTCTGGGATTCTGGGATTTTTTGGAAAATGGGACATTTTGCACCAGTCGGGCTGGTGGTGGTGAACCCCATCCCTGAGCTGGGATGAGCATCCTGGGGGTCATCAAAGCTCAGTTTCCTTCCAGCTACAGAATGAGAATGGAAGGAATTGCAGGAGAAGAAGCCCAGGGCAGAAATCTGTGGAAATATTTGGGTGTGGGGTGCTCTGCAGCAGGTTTAGTTCTGGAGGTGCTCACACAATCCCTGCTCCTCCCTGAGATCCCTGCACACACACACGTTTATTTTTAAACTCCTTTACGCCGCATTTCCCACCTGCCTGGTGCACCAAAGAATTTTCTTCCTCAGCAAAGCAGGGAAGGAGCTGGGTGAGTAGAAATGTGTTCCTTAACAGCCTTGCTTGTGACAAAATTGCCAAGGAAATCTTCACACGATGTTGGGCTGTGAGCATTCGAGTCACACTTGGACAGCAAAGCCCACTGCACGCAGCTCTCATTACAATATTTCTCTCGAGCACAGCCTGTCTCTCATGTTTTTTTCTGAACATTGTTTAAAGCACTGATGAAAGGGCTGAAAACTTCTCAAACTTTCCTCTTCTTGGGTCTCTCCAGCTCAGCCTTTCATCACCCAGTCAATAAACAGAGGAGAAGGACTCTTCTGAGCCGCACTAGGAGCGAGGAGGAGAAGGGGAAATTAATGATATCACCCGATTGAAACTCTTTCAAGTTCCCTTTAATTGCAGAGGGCACAGGGAGCTCGTTCTGTTGGAATTCTCTGATCTCTTGCTGTCCCCAAGGGATCGATCTCTGCCTCTCCTCCCACGCCACACGCGATTTCCCCGGGCTGGGGGCCTGGCTCCTTGCTCAGAGGTAAAACAGAAAATAATAAAACCCCCAAACTGTCCTAAAATTGCTGCTGTCCCAAAGAGCTTCAGCTGAAGGCACCAAGCGTTCCCTGGCTGCCTTTGTCTCATGGGAAGCATCAGTGCAGAGGGCTGCAGACGGCTCCCAGAGCCATCCCCACCGTGGAAAAGCCGCAGGATTATCACCACAACAGGTCCCTGGGCAGGCACACGGAGCATAAAGCTTTAAATTCAAGTCACACCGATAAGAATAACAAATAAAAGAGACCAAATTCCCTTAAAAAATGGGATTACAGAGGCCGTGGGGAAGAAATATTTTAAAGGAAGTTAAAGAGAAGTTAATCTGCTTTTATGTAATTTGTTTTCCCATTCTTCCCGAGCTGCCTTGCTCGGGAGACAGCTGCTTTCAAGCTTTACAGCCGTGCATATGGCTGGGAGGGCTGGAACCGGCAGCCCTGGGCCTGACAGAGGAACGGCTGACAGGAGAAGTGGCTGGGGAGATAATTTACAGATGATGGGACCAGTGAGACAAAACCCGTTCATTTTCACAGCCTCAGCTTGCTGCCTGTTGGGATCCGTCCCTCCCGACGGCTCCCCGGGGCAGGATCCATGGAATCCTCATTCCTGGAGCGTTGGACACGGATGGGAGCCAGAGCCACCAGGGCTGTGCCTGTCCCAGCCTGGTGGGTGCCCACGGGTCCGTCACACATCGCTCCTGCTCTCCCAGCCCTGCGGGATTTCCTGGGATTCGGGCAGCCCAGCAGGTCTCGGACACCCAGCTCTCCAAGCCAAGCAGCCCCTGGTTTCCAGATTTCCCAATTATTCAGCAATAAATGAGCAATTCCTGGGTGCATCAGCTGGAGGAATCCCAGCCGGGTGGGTCTGGCCCTGCCGTGGCCAAGCCCTGGGTGAAAGGCAGATCCTGGTGGCCGAATTAGAGAGCCACGAAACAAAGTGGAAATGCTGATGTTCATTATTGATTTTATCCTTTGCTGCTCTGCAATGGTGCTGGTGGGAGCTGTTGTAATCAGATTACCTTAAAAGTTACTCACAGCACGAATTGCTTCATTTATCCCCCCTTTTCCTTCCCCAGAGCGATGCAACATGACGGGATCAGCTGTGCTGCTCATGGAGCAGCCCTTCTCTTCCTGCTCTTCTCACTCTGTTTGTGTAATTTATTTTTTATCACTCCCCACAATCCTTTTTTAAAAACATTTTGCATTTGTTGTATCTGCTCGGTAATCGCTCATATTGGTTATGGAATAGAATAGGCAGTGATTGTTGAGGATACAACTGCAAAACGTTTCCAATTTCTGGGAATATCTGTTGAAAACTCCATTTACGAACCATCCATCTCCAGCTGTCAGGTCACAGCTCCGTGCCTCTGCAGCCTGCACGTCTTTGGGATTCAAGTCAGCCAGGCTGATTCTGGTTTCACTGAGGAGCTGGGAAGCGCTGCATTTGGAGTGATATATCCTCTCATAATCTGGGAGGTTAAATGGCTTTTCTGATTTGATTCTTTACTGCCTTCCCCATTTCGCATCGGCTGAAATCGGCTGTGAAACGACAGCAAACGCGAGCTGCACATTTGTGCGCCCGGCCTCGGCTCGCGGAGCGGCTGCAGCAGCACAGGGCGAGGGGAATTGGGCTTTAATTGCCCCTCGTTAATCATTTGCCACGTGCAGCATGAGTGGCAATTTCAGTGGGCAAAGTGGCCGAGAAATCCAGCCCCGAAATCCGGCCCTGAAATCTGGCCCCTGTCGTTATCCCAGGCTGGCTGTGGGGCTGGAAGTGGCTCTGGCTCAGGGCACCAAATTCCTGCCCAGTTCCTGCCAGTTCCTGCCCAGTTCCTGCCAGGTCTGTGGCCAAGCAGCTCAGGTTGGGAAAAGGGACCCTGCCCGCTTTGTCCCTTGGCTCAGGGAGGATAGATGAGCACGATCAGAGAATCTCAGAATTGCGTGAGTTGGGAGGGACCTTAAATATCATCCAGTGCCACCTCTGCCATGGCAGGGACACCTCCCACTGTCCCAGGCTGCTCCAGCCTGGCCTGGGCACTGCCAGGGATCCAGGGGCAGCCGCAGCTTCTCTGGGAATTCCATCCCAGCTCCTCCCCACCCTCCCAGGGAACAATTCCTGCCCAAGATCCCATCCATCCCTGCCCTCTGGCACTGGGAAGCCATTCCCTGTGTCCTGTCCCCAGTCCCTCTGCAGCTCTCCTGGAGCCCCTTCAGGCCTTGGAAGGGGCTCCGAGCTCTCTCTGGAGCTTCTCCTCTCCAGGCTGAGCTGACCCACCTTGTTCTGGCTGTTCTGTGTTCCCATCCATGTGGGATCTGCCTCTCCGTCCTCTTGAGCCCCTGATCCTGAGGGAAGCAAAGCTCTCAGACCAGGCAAAAACCCTGGAATTGTTTAGGTTGGAAAAGCTCTTTGAGATCCCAGAGTCCCCCCACAAAGCAGCGCTGTCAGAGCTGTGCTGCTCTCCAGGGCTGAGCAGGCTCTGACCCTGCCATTCCCACTCCAAGTGCCACTCAGCAGGGGCCCTGCCTTCCAGAGGAAATCAAATTTTTCAATGATCCGATTTGATTTTAAATTAGCACATTTAACCCTCTCCTTGCCGTGCACTGCCTGCACTCCCTGCCGTTCCGTGGCAGCGAGCAGCTCGGATCCCAGCCCTTCCCATCATTCCTCCCCTCTGGAAGGAGGATGGAGATTTTTCTGGCCTGGCAGATGGCAGCAAACCTCGATACCTGCACCTCACAGCCCGGCTCGTGGGGTTAGAGTGATGAATTCACTCCAGCACCTCAAGTCAATGAATTACACCCAGCCCTGCAAATGGCCATAAATACGATGGGCTGAGCGAGCGCAGGTAATTGCCTGCTTTATATATGTGTTTATCTGCCCTGCATTGCACCCACAACGTGCATCGTGGCAGGGGGATGACAAAGAGCAGCCGTAACGCTCCTCAAGTGCGTATTTCTTCTTGCTTTATGGCTGGGGCTCGGAGTTATCTTATGCAGAGCTGGCTGCAGCGGTTTCATATAAATTAACATACTTAGAAAATGTCAAGGAGCATTAATTGACAATTTCAGAGGCCCACCTTTGCTAAATACCAGTTCAGCTCTGAAACCTGCCTCTGCGAGCTTAATAGATGGGAAATAATGCTTATTCATGAATGGCTTATGTAACTCGGCATTAATTACGTGGCAGCGAGCGCTGCCTGGCACAGATGGTCCTTCCACAAAACCAGGTGCCAAAAATAAAGTTCCAAGCCCCACGAGGGAACTTCTGGGCTGGGTACTCAGCACTCTGGCAAACCAGGGCACATCATTTGTGTGGAAATACCGACTCACTAACCTAATTCCGGGCCCACTTCTGGCAGAGGAGTGGCCTACACAGAAATATTTCACAGCAGCACCTCCAGCGAGGGGATCTGCGGCAGGAACCTGGGGTGGCCCCAGCCCAGCTCTTCCCGCCTGGAAAAGGGAGATGACGCTGAATATTCCCGCTAGGAAAAGGTGACAGGAGCGGAGGTTTTGATCAGAATAATTTGCTAATTGTGTTGGTGGCTGCTCTGCCTGCCCTGCAGCCTGAGCCCCGTCACAGCTGGGAGCAGCTGGCTGGTTTGGAGGTGCTCGGCTGAAAGCTAATTGTTAATTAATACAGCCCTGGGTTATAAAAGCCCAGCTTTTCGCTTCAGTGTTTTTTCCTCGTGCTCCAGGAAGGCGCTGCTGCCTCTCCAAGTTTTCCCGCTCCTCATTCCAGCTGGGAGCATCGCCAGCTCCCCGGCTCCTGGGAGCGGCCCTGCCTCCCCAAACGAAGTTAAGCAAGGCTGAGAGATGAGATTTGAAGGCGTTTATCGATTTGGCTTTAATATTCTGTTATTTCTCTCCCGTCAATACACCATTTGCTTTCCGCAGCGCGCGGCGGTGTCGGTGAATTCCCGGGAAACGATGCACGGTGTGTTATCTCTGGGTGAGCACGTGGATACCAACCCAGAGCTGCCTGGAAATCCCCGGGAATCGGGGACAGGACCGGCCAGGCAGCTGCTCAGAGCTGCCTGGCACCCGGGGCTGGGTTTCCTTGGCACCCGTGGATGCTGCAGCGTTTGGGCCCCCGAGCTCTGCAGCGAGGGGTTTCTATGGCAACAGCTGGCAAAGCCAGGGATGGGGGCCCTGCCCTGTGCCCCCGGCTCTCACCTCGCTGGGTGCACTTTTTGTGCCAAATTGACCCTTCTTTCCTCATTTCCCTCTTTTTTCGCAGTGCTGCTGTTGGAACGGTTTCTGTGTCCCCAAGTTAAGTCCTCCCTTGGGATCAGGGTGAAACTGAGCCTGGGAATGCTCCCCTGGACCGGCAGGGAGTGTTCATTGCCCTCACCCCCTGCCCTGCTGTCCCTGCTGTTCCGTGCCCTGCTCCTCCCATCCCGCTCACCTGGGGGGACACAACCTCGCCCTTCAAATCCCACACTGGGTTGTGTTGGGAGGGACCCCAAAGTCCATCCAGTGCCACCCCTGCCATGGCAGGGACACCTCCCACTGTCCCAGGCTGCTCCAGCCTGGCCTTGGGCACTGCCAGGGATCCAGGGACAGCCCCAGCTTCCCTGGATACCCCATCCCAATGCCTGCCTGCCCCCGTGGTGATCTCTCATGCCAGCCTAAGGGGTCCAGTTTTAATCCCAGGGATCGTTTTGTCTTCTCTTGCTTGAAACTTAAAAAAAAAAATTATTAAAAAATTGCTTTAACCCATCTGCAAAGCATTAAATGCTGTGCTAAACCCAAGGGAGGTGTAACTGAGAAGGGACAAGAGGAGCTTACCCTGGGAATGGGGAGAAAGGGAATTCCCTGGGATCGGGGTGCCATTTTTCCTCTGTGCCACCCCAGATGTCCCCACTGGCACTGGGGCAGTTTGTGCTGGTTTTGTGAACCTTTCAGACGTGATTTCCCCTTCTGTGTGAGACCCCTGGCAGTGACAGAGCTCAGCCCAGCTCTCAGGAACGCAGGAAAAGTGCCCTGGCCTGGGAAGTGGCACTACCCCGGACGCTGCAGAGAGCACAGCCTGTCCCTGGTGAGCTGCCTGGCCATGAAATCGCCCAGGAAAGGGGAACCTATTGTTTATCACGCTAATTAGCAACCCCAAAAGTTTATTTAAAGGTCGCTGGAAAGCCACGAGAAGTATTTGAGATGTGCAAGGAGGAAAATCCAAGCAGCCACGGGGGGTTTGGGTGATTTAGCGGAATGTTCCTGCTGATATTTAAGATACTTTCTGAGATGTGAATTAAATTAATAAGGGAGATGAAGGAGAGTTTTAATATAACTTAGTGTGAAAGTAGCCCTCCGAATTTATTTTATTCATAGATTTTTGCATCAAAGGACCCACAATGATTAATTTTCAAACTTACAGGTTTAAACAGCAAAATAAGAAATAATAGCTCGGAAGTGGCTTTGAAATACTTAATAAAACGGTGTTCTTTAAAGCACTAAATGGCTTCCTAATGCCACCAGCACTTCAAAGAACAATATTCTGTGCAATATTTCCACTCAGCTTGCTGCACTCTGCAGAGCTGCCTCGCTGCGTAGGGCAGGGAAATGTTTTCAAGTGGGCAGAATCGAGGTGTTGTTAAATTCCAACAAAAGCCCCGGCTGCAAAACTGCGCCGAGCGCTCGGCAGGGCAGGGGTTAATTCGAGGGTGCAGGAGGTTCCTCAGCCTTCCAGGCTCCAGGAGAAACTCAAAATACAACCAGCAGGAGAGGGGTGTTATTGAGGGATGTCCGTCCAGGTGTGCAGAGGGACTGACACAGCCCCAAATCCCAATGGTTTTTTTAGGAAAATTCCTGTCTTTCCATGGACAAACAGCATCCTCATGTCAAACCCAAGATGGGTAAAATCAGAGTAAAATCCGAGTAAAATCCAAGTAAAATCCGCGTAAAATCTTCCAACCTGGAGAGTGCCCAGGTTTCCCCTTAATGGGTATTGGAGGGAAGGAAATTCCTCTTGGGATGCTCCAAAGGGAAGTGAGAAATTCCTCCTTTCAATCCCTAAAATCAGAGCAGGATTTGGCCCTTCCAGCTCCCGGGACCCAGGGCTGGATCCTGCTCCAGGAGGGCTCCTGATTGCAAACCCGAGCGTGCAGGGATTAATTGCCAGCAGGAGCCAGCGAGAAGGAGTTTCTCTCTGCTCCGGGCAGGAGGTGACTCCGAGTATTTCCCTGCATTGTTCTGCTCTCGCCTTTGTCCAGGGGGACACAAAGTGAAAATCGACGCCAGGAAAGGGGATAAACAATTCTGCTGCTGTCAGAAAGGGAGAAAACACGGCACAAGGCTTCAAAGGGGAGAAACTGTTAATTAGGAAATTACTGCGTGAAAAAAAATGTGATTGGGGAGGTCTGAGAGTTGCGGAAAGCCCAGCCTGTGGTTTCCTGAGCTGCCCTGAGCCACACGGATCAGTTTGTCAAGGGAACAGGGCCTCTCTGGCCTCAAATAAATGGGAATTTCCTCTGGGTGAGCATCTGAGTGGCAGTGAATGGCAGCAAAGGGAGGATCTGCACATTTTTTTGAGGAAGAGGAGACAGCAGGCTCATGCAGGTGGACTTAGGCAGGCGGCCAGTGAGGGAAGTGATGAATAGATGTCCTGGAAAAGGCCGGATGGAGGAATAATAACCAGCAGCAGCAGAGGACAGGGAATGAGATGGATTCTCACCTCCAGACGCTTCCTATGCTTATTATTGATGGCACTGCAGGTTTGATTTCTTTGCTTTTTGTGCTTTTCAGTACAATCTGGTCAGGAATTCAGCACGCCAAGGCAGGTGATGGAAGGATTCTGGAAGGGAAGTGAAAAATGACATAAATGAGCTGCAACAACAGCCCTGCCCTGGGCAGGAGCACCAGGAACCGAGGTAATCCTGAATGACAAAGTTTGGTTTGCCTGGTTATCAATAAAAGAGTCTGAGGACAGGGCAGGTCTCTGTTTGCGCAGCATCCCTGGTTAACTGACCCTTTTTTCCCTTCTCTAATATCCTAGACCTGATTTTAAAGGTAACTGAACACCAAGGGGTTTGGATTAGCAAATAAAAAATTCACTTCTCCCTTCTCCGCTCTTCAGACTCCTCTTTCCCTTCAAACTCTTTTCAAACTCTGGCACGTCTTTTAAATCGGGCAATTCTGCGCTGTGTGCTCTGGTGAGGGATGCGGCAGTGGGTGCAGTGGGATCTCACGGAGAGGGAGGCGAGGTGCTGCTGAGTAAAGGTGACTTTCTCAGGAAATGAATAATTCTGGGACTTTCTAAAGGTCACCCGAAGTTCCCGTGCACTTTTAGAGCTGGTTATATAAAATGAAAAGGGCGAACTCTGGTGCGGAGAGCTGTCAGTGGGGTGAGGTAACCCGGGAAATGCTCCGGCAGGTCGAGCCGCTGCAGTCAGCAGAGCTTCCCCGCCTCTGATGGCCTCTGAAATGGAAATTCCACCTCTCCCTCCGGCAGCAGATTGAAGTGGAAGTTCAGTGCCCCGGTGAGCACCTGGATTTCACAGCTGACCTCGGAGAGGAACCCGAGCCAACCTTTTGTCACCGCTCCTGTAAATTAAAGCCCAGCCCGGAGCTGGAGAGGCTGAAGGCAGCAGGAGTGGAAAGTGAGATGAGATCTGTCCCTTTTCTGCCAGGGTCTCCTCAGGGGCAGCTCTGGGTGACTTTGCAGCGGTTCAGGGGCCTGGGGAGGGGGAGTTGCGCTGATCCTGCTGGGTTTGGGTGCTGAGACTCGGCAGGAGCGGGTCTGGAGCTCCCCTGGTTCCCGGGATGAGCTGGGTGGGCTGGGACAGGGACATTTCCAGGCTGGAGGAGGCCTTGGCTCCACGGGAATCTGCTCCTGCTGCAGATCTGCAGCTCGGGAACAGGGTCAGTGCCCTGATGGCAATGCCAGCCCGGCCTGGCAGAGCCCAGTTCCTGCAGCAGCGCCAAGAAAGACCGCGGGCACTGCCGGAGAATTCCCTTCTCTGGCACAAAGCGTTCCAGGGAAAACCACGGACAAAGAATTCCAGGGAAAACCACGGAAAACCATGGACAAAGCATTCCAGGGAAAACCATGGACAAAGCCTTCCAGGGAAAACCATGGAAAACCATGGACAAAGCATTCCAGGGAAAACCATGGAAAACCATGGACAAAGCATTCCAGGGAAAACCATGAAAAACCATGGACAAAGCATTCCAGGGA